>BMAV01026030.1:142799-156720 GCA_019973955.1 Trichonephila inaurata madagascariensis | reverse complement strand
CCCCCAACCACAATTTTAATACATAAAATTTTAGAGAATTAATTCAGAAAATACTACCTGGAAAGAGAACCACAACTGGAAATTGTTTTGGGTAATATACACATTGAATTTATAGCAAACCAGCAAAAATAATCTCATTGCAATAAACAGAATTCCTTATTTTAGTTATAATAGCATGTATATAATATACTTAAATCTAAATACAAATAAATATATATAGTTTTGAGATTATAAGCATATTGAGATAGAGAGAAAGTGAGGAGAGTTTTTAGATTATATAAGCGATTCAGAAGATGTATGTATACAAATGAGAAATTCTGATTAATTCATTAGAATTTTTATTAAAAGATGTATAGGAAAAGGCCCAATCAGAAAACAAATCATAATTAAGTTAAAATTTTTAATTTTACAAAATTTCTTAACTCTTGTTGTATGAACTTACATATTTTACTCCTTATAAATCTATTTTCCCCTTAAATCGTATTTTTATTGTTTCTATAATATTTGTATTGATATTTTTTCAAAATCATAATCATTTTTCTAATTTTTTGGACGGAGATATACAAATATCCTATTCATTCTAATTGCTCTTTAATGTTTAATTCAGTTGAATTGATTTTATACTACATTGTGGTGTGAGTGAGTTAACACAGCAATCAACTCATTGGAGCTTCTATCACCTATCGAAATTTTTTATGAGATTTGTTATATCTCAATTCCATTTCCCAGAAAGTTCTTTATATAATTAAGAGCAAACTAGAGTTATCAAATGAAAAGAAAACAAAATATTTTTAAATATTAGAGTTACACCAATGCTTGTAAAAAGTATTATTAAAAATTTACAAAATATAATCTTGAATTCTTTAAATGATAATGAAATAATAATAAAAAAAAATCAAGATAATGTATTCATACATTTAAAGGTTTAAATATAAGTTGAAATTATAAAAATAAATATCAATTTCTCATTGGTAACAAAAAGCTTTTGTTTCTCTTTTATACAATAGCATAGTTAAAATAATTCGCAAAGCTGATTAAATTTCTAAGTATTGGTACGTTGATCAGGGTTCGAGGATTTTATGCAAATCAATCGCAAAGAAGAAGACAATCGCAAAGAAGAAGACAGTTGTTGAGGAGCGAGGGAAATTTATTGTCTTTATTGTCGAGAAAACAATCCTTGAAATACAGGATTCAGCAACAAAATTCGCAGAATAAATATTAGAAGGACTTCACACCTTCTGCAGCACTCAGACACAATATCAGTGTCTAAAATACAAGTAGGCTAGATTATACACAAGCACCGCTAGTCCTACTCAACAGCCGAACTATCGCTATTTGACTCTTCACGGTAAAGGCAAGACTAATAATCGCTGTAGTCAAAGCAATACTGACTCATTTTCGGCAAGCATCTCTCTATTTATAGATCTCGCGGATCTTCCGAGAAAGATTCATTTGCGTCATAGGTCTTGAAATTAGTGGGTTTCTCCACAAATTTCCAGAAGAATCCAGAGGGTCTTGAACTCGCCCGAAATGCTCATCAACATGGTCTCCAAACTCGCCAACTTGGTTGCCAAAAATGATGCCAACTTGGCTCTAGTGCCAAGATTTCGTCAAATTCCCACTGAATCGACATTACAAAGAAAGGGACGACATTGCTTGAGAATATTACAATTTTAACGTAAAATAAATATATCACAGAGTAATGTAACTGCATTACACATCCAAATACAAATTATTTACACTCTTTTATACAAAATTCGTATCAGTATAAATATGTAACAACAGCTTATCATCATATAAAAATTAAAATTTCTCCTAATGTTACTCTGAAGGTTAAGCTCATTGCAGTTACACAATAAAGCCTTTTACCAGAAAATTTATAAGTAATATGAATCTTATTAAAATATTCAAACGACAAAATGTCCTTGCATTTAACTACTTTTAAAGGCTTAATATTACTCGCACGAAGGCTCTTCTATGTTAGCTCTTAACAATTTAAAACTTCATCATGAAATCTTTATTTATTGAAGACCATTGCGTCACTGTTGCGTTTTCCATTTAGCCCATTAACAATCCATGAACCAAAAGGAAAACTGGAACAATACTTAACCGTCCATTAGAGCATCTTAGTCAAGCATTCTTTTATCTGTGGGTGGCATTTGTATGACGTATCCACAATGAAATCATTCACTTAATCATTTGTCCTTTAATCATTGCAGAAACATTTCACTTTGACGAAAGCGTTTAGGAAAATAGATCGGATGAAGTCTTGTGAAATGAGGTGTATTTTAGGGTATCGTCTTCGTCTGAACTCATTAAGAAGAGGCTAGACATCAAAGATAGCCGCGTGCCTGTTTTAGAAGGGGAGGAAGAATTAGGTACTTTCTGCAGAATTTACATTCAGTGAATAGGGAGCAAAGTGTTCGCTCTTTTCTTCTCGTTGAAACGCTTACAGAAAATGGTTTAGGAGACGGAGGGGGATTTTACATAAATTACTGTCAGTCATCATTTTCTTGTTTTGTGGAGTATTTTATATAAGTTGTTCAAAATTTTTATTTGTTTTTCTTGTACATTTCAATTTTGGGTATGAATCGTTATGGAAATGGCTTTGAATCGATCTAAAAAGATGCTTTTATTTTTAAACTGAAAAGTTATGTGTGTGTGTGTATGTGAGTGAAATTTTATTGACTCAATAAATATTCAATTTCATTCTACAGTAGAGTTAGTAAAGAAATATCAAATTTTATCATATGCGGTAACTTTTCTTTGTGTGACCTATTTTCCGAGATATTTTAAAAGATCAACAAAAATGTCATTTTCTTAGGGATGTGTTTGAAAAGTGACAGAAATAATAATACTAATCTATTGCATTGTTTTTCTTCTTTTTGTAAAATATGATAAAATCAATTATTTTTTAAAATAGAATTTATCTCACAAAAATTTTTTATTTAAAATTTTACTCCTGTAATAACGTATTTATAGAAGTAAAATAAATAAATACAGTTTATGATAAAATAGCCCTTCAATATGAATTAGAAAAGTTGTTTCACTATTCATAAAATTTAAGGGAAGAGTTTCTGTGTAGTAACAGGTAACTATTTTGAATTGTTAAACACTGTATTTTTGAATTCCTCGTTCAGGTTAACTTTTACAGTCCTGCAGTTGTTAATTTTCCATTTTTCTGAAGAAACTGCTATGTGTAGACACACACAAACACAAATTTCATATCTAGTGATAAATCACATCTAATATAATGTGCACATGTGTAAATATTTGGAATTACTTTCCTAAGAATGATTGAATTATTTTTCTCTGGAATTGTTCAAATTATTTTTGTATCTACATTTATTAAATAAGAAGAAATCTTTTAAAAATAAGTGACTTATAACATGCGTCAAATGAATGATAGCAAATCAGCAGATGTTGCCATTGAAAACATTAGAGTGAATTCGGTATTTTTTTCTTAAGAGATTGTTATAAACTGTAAGATATTCACTCCGTTTTCTACTATAATAAAAATTATTTCAACACTTATTGAAAATCCAATAATGCAATGGAAATACATTTACTTCTTGCAACATTTTTTTTTTTTTACTTTTAAAAAGGCTTTTATAATTCATTCTTGAGTATTTTGTTTTTGATATTGGAATAAACACACCTTCCAGAATATTTCTTTAAAGTAAAATTTAATGAAAATTCTATAGTCCAAGAGCATGTACAGAAAGAAAAACCGTTCGCTGTGTCCCTGTAGTGCAATGGACTTCTAATCCGAAAGTTGTGTGTTGGAATCCCATCTTAGATGGCTTAATTTCTGAGAATATGATTTCTTTCTAACTAAGCTATTTTATTAGAATAATTTAACTAATGAATAAATAGTAACAAACAAACAAAATTATAGTCCAACCCCTTATGTAGAAAGGAAAATGGGAAATTACAAGGAAAATCGCTTTCTATTTTGTCACTTAATATTGTGATTCTGTCATATGTATATTCATATTTATATTATTTGTAACTATTTATAATAAAAAGTAACTAAAATAAAAATTTTCTTAATTGACCTAAGTAGGAATTGACTTAAAACTTTTTTATATTACTTGTTTAATTTGAAATGATATTTTCAAGCTGCACACTTCAAGAAAATATTCTTCTCTCATTGCAATAGCATATTCCCCATAGCTGTATTCTCTCATAGGCAGCGCCTAATCTCTCATTTCCCTTACAGCGAAAGAATATTTGTATTTTTCCCAAGTAAGCGCATCTGGGGTACCGAAAAATAAGAAATCTGATCTACAGCCCTTTCCCTGTTCCTTGAAACCTGTCACAAGCACGTTTGATAACCACTTACATTCGGGGGGTAGACTGGTGGCGTGCTATTGATAGTATCTGGCTCGTTCCTCGTCCCCCTTCTTGATCTCTCTCCCAAATGATGCAGCTCCCCATTTCGCGTAATAAAAGCCCGATTATAGTGCATTTTATTATTCCCCCTTTGTATCGCCGTAAAAATGTTGGCTCCGTTCTATTTAGGGACTGGCACTGTCATTCGAAATAACATGCAGCTTGAGTTATGGAATGCCAATCGCTTTAATAGAGGGGAGTAGTTGAGTTTTTATTCTGTCAAACGTTTCAGATGGGCCCGCTCGATACATTTGTGTTTGTTGTTGTACATTGTTTGCTGGTTGACTGCAAACAAGAGAAAGAAGGTTTCGTGTTTAAAGTCTGTTTGGATGTTGCAGGGTTGGTTTATTATCGTGCTGTTGCATGATGGGATAGGGTTTTGTTTTTGTTTAAGGAATGTTGGATGTATTTGAAAGCTATTATGCAAGAAAGGAGTATTTGTTTCTGAAAGAGTAGTGTTTGGGTTCTATGATAATCATCCTGCATTGTAATACATTCTTTATTCTTGAGCTACATATGCGAGGGGAAATATGGATTTTATTTGACATTAATTTGCACTAAGACCTCGTGAAAAGTTTATTCATTCAGTTTTATGTACACTATAGTTGAACACTTTACTTTTTTTATATAAGTAAAACCTCGATAAGTTTAATTGTAGTCCCTGAGCTAATTTAGTATATTTAATGTTTTTTGACAAATAATATTTTTTTTTTTCATTGCCATAGTTCAAGTATATATAATATGAAACGGGAAATAAAATAGGAAATTGTTCCCACATGTATTATATATTCCTAGAAATTTTCTAAAATTTCCGTTTTCTACTCTCCCATATTGAGACAATTTTTTATCATCATTTTACCATTAGTGTACTTAACAAATAAAACAATTATTAAAGGGAAATAATACTATCTTTCATTAATTGTCAGATTTAATGCAGTGAAACTTATTATTCTAAGGAAACCAATATAAAAGTTACAATAACTGTTGATAAACATTAAATACACACAGTTGAGGTTGATGAAATTGTTTACTTTATTCATCCTACATTATAGATTTAGATTTCAGGTTTTAAAAGTAAATAATAAATTCGTGACTAAATAACCAACTCTTTATGATTAAAATAAATAAATAAATAGGTACAAAACAATTTATAAAGAATAATGAATCTATGATAAAATCATAATATGAGAGTCATTGTAATTAACATGCTATTTATAACGTATTCTGCTCCAATATGTATTAGCTAATTTACATTCAGTAAAATTTTAATCTAATGAACCTAGATAGGCCTTTCTGTTTTAAATTCATAATGAATTTTTTTTATAGTTAAAATGGAATTTTCTTTTAGTTTTCATAGTTTGATTTTATATTATTTTGTTACAAATATTTTCATAAATTTTAAGTTTATTTTTTATCAGCAAATTGTCTTAAGATTTTTAAAATAATAATAATAAAAAATTAACTTGATACTTTTTTTTATCCGTTATATTTTTATTATTAGAAATTTTATGTGAAAACAGTTTTACCAAATTTATAAAATGGGAAGCAGATCCCTCTCAGAATGCAATCAAACTATGTTTTTATATGATAGTTTTAATGATTTCTCTTAGTATAATATGCGATTAATTTTAGCCACTTATTTTTCAATTACTCTTAAAATGGCAAGGGCAAATTGCTTCAATAAATTAATTAACTGCTGTTATATTGTAATTAATGAAAACAAATCGCTCAAAAACCCTTCATAAAACTCTTTGAATTTTCAAACACAGTGCGTAACATCTTAAATCTACTGCACTACTTATCCGAATCCTAATTAGATTTCGATGTCGAAGCTTTTAAACCCTACCGTGAAACAAACTGGGGCAATCATACAGGGCCCCTCCTCCTAAACCTTTCACAGATTCGTCAGACTTTAAAAGATGTTTCATAACCGCTGACGTTCCCTTCTCTGAATTGCACCTTCGCTCTCTCTCTTCCTCTACAATTGATGTCTCTGCTCTTTCTCTCGCTCTCTTCCTCATCCCCCGCATCCATCCTTGCTCTCCATCCTCCTTGTTAAAGCTAAGCCCGAAGAGTTTGTGCCAGGAATTAGGCACGTGATAGCGGCGTCGGGGGGATTCGCAGAGGGTGGAGAGAAGATGGGGATGAGGAACGGAAAAGAGACGGAGACTATTAGGGACCTGGAGGAGGTGGAATGGAGGAAGATTCTCGTCTGCGCCTGGACTACAGAACACCGGTCACGAAGCTTCAAAAGACGCCGAAGGGAACCATTAAAATATATCGGCGCTAGGGAGATAGCAGGAGCGATTAAAGACTCAAGTTTCGACGTTTCACTCCCTCCTGCGGAGCACCGGTCCCACGACAGAGCGCACGAAGCGGAGGGATATAGTTCCAGCAGAAAACTTGCAGCAGCACTTTAAAAGGGGCTTCTATTCGATACGAACGATGTTGTTACAGGGGGATGCAGATTTATTTCCTAAATAGAAGCAGAATCTTTGCATATTTAAGTTTTCTGGAGAAGGGGGTGGAAGAGTGTAATACTTTAACGTTTATTGAGGAGAAGCGTTTAGTCTCGTATGATAAACAATCTGCAGTCGTCGTGAATTATAGAGTGAAAATTAAAGCGGCCCGCGTCGATTTTAAAAGCGGACCTACTTTAAGGGGTCTTTCTCTCCAGCGTGCTTGTTTTGGAGTTGGCTCCCGCGGGACGCATTATCCGGAGATGGCTTACGAGTTGATTATGGTAGACAATTAACTGGAGGTTAGCGTTTGCGATGCAGCGTAAAATGATTAGTGCTTTTGTAATAGCGACACGAAATGTCTACTGTTGATTTGGCTTATTACACTTTTACTTATTTTAAGCTCTTTTTATCTACTTATAAATTTTGTATCGATACATTTCTGTTAAAATTGTCTATTAACCTTTTTTAAATATTTAAATACATCTTGTCATAGCGTCATATTTCAAAAGATTTTCGAAAGAAAGATCTTACGTTAAAGGGAAATAAATTTGTTCATTATCGTGGGATTTCTTTTTAGATGCAATTGTAGTCTTTATAAATCAAAAGCATCACAATACCGTTTACATGTTTTTAGTATAGTCATTTAATTCTAGCAAAAAAAAAAAAAAACCCGTTTTTTTTTTTTTATTCTTAAATTTTTGAAAAACTATGTTTTTGGTGTAGTGAAAAGTATATGTGTGTGTGTGGTGAGAAAAAGGGGTCCATAAATTAAAAGGAATTGTTTTTAACAAAAGAAAATTACCCTAAAATCCGGCGTGTAGCACGCACCTATAATTTCAAGCTACGTTTTTTCAAAATTTTTAGGAACATTTGCTGTATAACGCGTACCCCCTTTTTTAAAAAAAAAAAAAAAAAAAAAAAAAAATACTTGAAATTTTCACGGGCAATGCTCTTATGTCTTGAATAAATTATTTGAGGTAGTTATCCTAAGCTTTTTGAAAAAAATTACATACTTCTGGAACTGCTACCCTTTAAGTTTATAGAATTTCATTTATTTTAAATAAACAGTATTTTCATGTATGTTGACGTCTAATTTTTTTAACCCTTTTCTCTTTTTTTTCGTATTTTTAAAGTTATTTTTATTGGCGGGTAACGCGTACCCTTAAATTTCGATCTTATTTTAAGGTTAAAAGTGCGCGTTATATGCCGGATTTTATGATAAAAGGTGCTTTTTTAACATACATTTTTGTTTATTAACATCTAACGTTTTTAAGTGAAAGGAAAAACTATACGAACACAAATAATTTGCTCATAAATTACGTAAAACAGTTGTTTAGTGCAGTAAAATTACATATAAAATAGTTAGTTTTTTTTTTACTTATATAATTAGGAAAAGAAAAATTGACAATTTCTACAGCTTTATTTTAAGAATAAATTTAAAGCACTTTGATATATTTTTCGTTCAAAGATATTGCATAAAACTGTATAACTTTTAATAAAATATTTCATATATTTAATAACAACCGTAACATTTAGATTCAAAATAATTCTTAGTTATCAATGAATTTTGAAATTATTCGTAAATATAACGTATATTATTTTGTCATATATTACGCAATGGGTTTTTTTATTACTCATTTTTTTAATCCTTTTTACTGAATAAAATACAAATCTACGTTAATTTCCCCTGAAGAGAAGTTTCTCAAGATATCATGATATATACTTTTGAAATATCCACAATATTCCTTTTATTTTGTTAAATTTATTAAATATGTATTTTGAAAATAATGAACGAGAGTGAAAAATCACAGTTCTTTAAAGTTTTTTTTACACTAAGATTTCAGGAATCGACGAGTGTAATTGTCAAAAAAATTGAGGAAAAAATGCATATAAAAATTTTACTAATTATGTGATGAAAATCAATTTAATTGAAGAATCATGTAGAATTATTTTCTTCCCCATCTTTAGAAAGCGTTGTTTGCCCTTTTAATGGAAATTATTGGAAAAAAGCATTTAAAAAGATTAAAAATGGAAGGGATGTAAAACTTTGGATGTGAAGATAGACTGAAAATAAATAGGCTCCGTAAAACACAGAAACGAGAACATCTTTTTAGAAAATGGAGAAGGGGCAAGCAAAAATGAGTCATTCCCTCCCCCCTCCTTCCAAATCCTCGACACATTTCGTTTCTTTTGCCCCATATCCTGTGGGATCGTGAGTCACTGATTCTTCGTTCTAAGTCCACCTTTACCATGCTCGCCTGTCAATTGCTTCGCAAGAGTAGGTGTCTTTTCCCACTTGAATCGGGGATGGGAGGAGGGGATGGAATTCGTCACATGAAATGAAATTCGCTCCCTTGTAAAAAGTGATATGAATTTTATATATATGTAGAGAATGATTTCATTCTTTTTATTGTTATCGTAGACGGTTCCGAAGTTAAAATATGGGTTGTGGTTGTTACCCTAAAAAAATCTTTAATTGCAACACATTTGATTACAAATTTTCTAAAAGTTGAAAAATGAATTTCTTTACACAACTATTTATTATACACAACCATTTTAATAAAGTAACAGAATGTAGAATGTTCTTTATAAAATAAGAATGCTAAATTTAAGAAAAGTCTACTATATAATTTTATTTTTTATACATTCAATTTTATGTCACTAAAATATGAAAAGAGCTTAATTTATCAATTAATAGTTTCTCGCAATACAAATTTTAACAATTTATGCCCATTTTTCCGAAATATACATGTATATGGTAAAAAATTCTGATAACTTTTTTATTCGTTTACTATTTATTTTGAAAGACGTACAAATATCAGGTAAAAAAGAATCTCAATATGCATGGCTATTTGAGTAACGTTAAACCTTAGTTAATGCGGTAAGCAGTAAGGCATTTATGTAATGGTTTAGAATAAGTTGTTAGTTTAAAATATATTTAAATTCAAAATTTTTTTAATTCAAAGAAATTGATTCAAAATTATATTTATTCAAAGAAAATTTTGAGATGTTTCATTCCCAATTTTTGAAAACACATGATTGTATCATTTAGAAATAGGAAATAGTCTATAAGAGGACCATTAGCAATGTGAACTATTTATCAATCTTCATAAGTATTACATATAGGTTGAAACAAGTAGAAAATCTACTGCACCTAGGAAAACATAATAAAATTAAAGGATGTTTCGTAATGTATAGTTCTTGCTAATATGCGAGTGATTTCCTGCCACATATCGATGCGGCCATAAGGCTCTTTGAGGCCCTAGGCCCAGAGAAACCTAAAAAATTTTTGAGGGCAAGGGCCTCCATGCAAAAGTAGGCCATACATAAAAGCTTTAAAAGTAGACACTATATAGCATGAATTGTCAAATACATGAATTGTCAATATAAATCATTTATTTGTTTCTAATAGTAATTTGAAACAAATAAATGCACACGACTCACAATCTCAAAAATCTAGGCACAAACTGGTTCGACCGATGGCCGCATTTCAACTAAATGAGTCGAATGATTGTTTATGGTATTAGGCTTAAACCTAGACATGGACAACGGTCATCACATAATAATACAGTCTTACCATTTTTGTCATTTAACATGCAGCTTGAAATTACCTATTTGTCAGAAAATATGTATGGGAATAATATTTGACCATTAAAATTATCCGGAGCATGATCTTATTAAGACAGAGTCGAGAACGAAACGAGGCCCCCACCGAGGGTGAGGCCCTGGGCCCAATTGAACGACGCCTTAAGACGTCCCTGGCCATAAGTTCCATTTGTCATTTTTAAAAGGAATATCCCTCAACACACGAGGAAATGCAGTTGCGCCAAATGATACAACCAATAAAAGACTAGAAATCCAAACATTTAATGCTATTTGAAGACTGATATCGAAAAAAATTGGCACCAGAGGAATAAAAAAAATATCATCTACTTCATTTTTTTTCTGTGTCTTCCTCTCGACTGGGAATGACGACTCGGAATCCAATACATCAGATATCATTTCTCACTCTGATACCCAATTGCAGAGTAGAAAAGGATCCATTTAGGACACAAATGCTAGGAAAGGCCGGACCACGTCACCCGAAATGCGTGTCATGGCTGCAATTAATTGTCACTCACTGCAACCGACCGCCTGAGGACATTTTACTCCAAATACGTGACTGGGAACAAAGGCAGGGCTAGATCATCATTGGATACAGGCAATCGATTTCTGTGCCCCCCTTTGCCATCAACCCCACTGAGCTATCTACTTTAGGGTAGCTGGATGGAGGGGGGGGGGATAGAGAATAGGCTGGCCACACCACCAAGCACCTATCTAAGTTAAGTGCTGTTCAAGCTGACATCAGGATATTGACCAGAGGAGGGTTGGCGGGGGTGGGCAAAGAGGCTCTGTCTATCGGAGGATAGCCCGTAGCTCAGGAATGGAGGATTTGTTAGTCATTGAACGGTATTCCCTGGTCGGTGGACGAGAAAGGAACTGCTACATTTGGCACATCATCGCCTGTAGGGGAGGTTATAACTTCCGAGGATCGGTCAGCAGATGGAAACTTCTGGCATACGAATCGGGAGGGTAAACAACTTGTGCTTTTGGAAGACCAATATTTAGTTGATTGGGCAATGTCTGAGGGAAATTAATAAATTAACGGGCAGTTAGGAGCTAATCGTTAATAAAGTCGTTGTTGTTCATTGCATACGCATTTGATGTTACTATTGGGAAACTGTTTGCTATTGCAGCTTTTAATCTTCCTTTGTCTTTATTTTATACGTGAATGGAAAACAATTATAAAAGTATAAATCAATATATTATTACCTAATCACTACGTCATACATTTGTCATTATTTTTACATCAATATTATTGAAGAAACACTCACATGACAAAAGTACTATCTATTGCAATTACCACTCCTTGTAGCACACGTGGCAATCTCTCAATAGGATTGAAAGAGGCATCTTTCCAAAGATGGAAGAAGAAAAAATTTTCAGTATTGGTTGTTTATATTTTTTTTTCATCCTATTTAAAAAAGTTTACCCAAAAATTATGAAAAGGAAAATTATCTTGTAATTGAGGAAATGTTTAATGTATATTTTTATTTAATTTTTGAATAAAGGCTAACCGAATGAATTAGGTGATTTATTTGATTATATTTTAATCTTTTTGTCATTTATATTTTATTGTCATCATTACATAATTGTTAGCATCAGTTAGAAAGTGTTACTGAGGGAAAAATGTTACCATATTGCATAGCTTTTACTACGTAACCCAGTCTTCATCCTATCTTCTTGTAGTTTTATTTTTATTGCAAATCAGAATGAATCTGCTTCAATTAAATAAGCAGCAATTTGTTAACCTTAAAAGAAACATAAATATACTATATAAAATTGGATACAATGATTTTGATTCTACATAATTTAATTAGATTGTTATTATTCTCTTACTTTCATATTAAAAATCAACATTTTCAATGTTGGTTTTAAAGTCAAATTAGAAGAGCTACAATGAGAGCTTTTGATAAACTTCATAATTAAAAACCACAGTCAAGTGACGAGAACCCCACTTAACCTGACACCTTTTTTTATTTTTTATACCACGCCATGTGAGGGCTTTGAGGTTCAGTTAAATTAATGTAAAGCAGCCTCACTATTCAGTGCGATGAAAGTTTTTGTTAAATTCCGGATCTTTATTTGATGAAATCATCCCAAAGCCTTATCATGACCACTCCTTTAACGTGACTACTATTATGTTATAAACGAATATCAACATTTCTCCCCAGGAAAATTAAGATAGGAAACATATATGCCAGATTTTAGAAATTATACTTAATAAAAAATTCAGTTTCTTCGGTCATAATTTCTTATTCAATTGTATTTTAAGCTTTATAATCGTAATATTTTGAATTGTATATATTATATAATATACTATTTAGGGAATGTTAAGGTTATAGATGACTCTGTTTCAACAGCGGCGTTATGTAAGTGCATCCCCGGGAATGCGGGGAGTTGTGTGTATAACGAGAGAAGGAGTTTGAGCAAAGTTTGTGAGGTGTTATAAGGTGTGAGAAATTAGTAATGTATGTATGAGATATACGAGTAGTTAGTAATGAAAAAGATGTGAGCACAGTTAAAAGTTGTAAATAAAGTTGTTATTTGTTATTATAGAGTGGTAGTTAATTGTAGTTAGTAGCGTCATCAATACATTGATTAAAGATTTATTGTTATGTTTTATTTATTTAAATGTTGCGTACAAACACTTTTTCTTCACTTTTTTTTTCTTTACCTAATATGTTTAGTTGTTATAAAAGTCATTTGTACTCTGAAAGACATTGGCCTTCATAATATAAAGAAATTTCTTAAATTTTCAGTTTTGCAAGTACTATATACGTACATAATCCTTAAAATGAAATTAAGTGGAATTACAAATGTTCGAAGTATATGTAGAAATTTAGTGTAAAACTTTGACCATGCAATTTTTTTTTCTAATTTATTATAAATGAAGAAGTAATTTGATTTATTTATTCTTATACAGTGATCTAAAAGTATTTAAGGTTATTTTTTAAATAATTTTTGTTTTTAAACACGTCATGTTTAAAGTTGGTATTTCACAGTAACCTAGTAATTGGATAATTTTAATGTATCTTCACAGTTCGTCTTTTTTAAGTTGATCTGCTATTTTTAACGACTTTTAGAAGAGAATATTACATCTGAAATACAATAAAATACTGGATGTTAGAAATAAATGAAATATTTGAAAAATGAATACTCAGAAATACGAGTCAAAGGAGTCATTCTTGTGTGAGTCTATTCTAAAATGCGTTACAGACTCAGTGGCACACAGCATTTAAAAAGGGAAAGATTGAAATATTTTCGTATAAAAATTTTTAAAAATTAGGATTAAATAAATTAAAATATTAGCAAATGTATGAACTATTTTTTGATGAAAAGTTTAAATATATAGAAGTAAAAATATATGAATTTATTTTCACAAATGATGCTAAACAAAAAACCATAGCATGCAGTTATTATTTTGTAAGACAATTATATTATCATATTTTAATGAAAAAAAA
>BMAV01026030.1:101690-117370 GCA_019973955.1 Trichonephila inaurata madagascariensis | reverse complement strand
TACAAGAAAAAAAGTTCGTTAAATAGAAAATACACTTCGCTATTTGGAGGTTATTTTATAAAGAAAATAGTAAAATGTTCTTGTGGTTCCAGGAAAAAGTTCGAAAAACAGAGAAATTCATAATATATAAGGATTCGTTATATAGAGGTTCGACTGTAGCTTCTAAAGAAGGGCAAAAAAGAATAAAGATTATGCATAAAATACAGTGAAATATGTTTAACGCGAAAGCATTAAGGTGAAATATAGGCTAAAGTGAAACAATACAACGGTTCCGGCTAACTACTGTGTATTGTCATGCATTTTTTCTCTTAACAAGAAACGAAAATCGTTTAACACAAAAAGATTTCTCTTCTGGGAATGAACAAAATACGGAAAAACACCAGCGAGATTTAAGAAAGTGTGAAATGAAAGTGAGGAGATTTCACATGTTTCGTAGAAAGGAGACTAACTTGACTTTGAAATACTCTTGGAATAGCCAGTAACAGCAGTTAATTTTGTTAATTTAAGCTACTTTCACCTTCCACCCCTACAAACGCCACACAAAACATCTCATCAGTTGGATTTGGAATTCGTTTACAAGTACATCGTAGTGTGAATAAAAATCGTTGAGTTTAGTTTCCCTTTTTTATTCTCTTTTAGAAATTTTTTTTTACGAGCACTATGGGAAAGAGCTCAAGGGAAAAGCAAACTTCTATTTCGCTTAAAATGAAAAGGTTCTTAAAGGTTGTTAATCAAAAACAGAAGACGAAAACAGAAATCTGTAAAGATTTTGGTATTGCTAACTCTACATTATCAACAATAATTAAAAAGAGAGAGCAAATTACGGAAATGTAACAAAATTACGGATTTTAAATAAAAGAAAATAATAAACTTAATTTTGTTGAATAAGAATATGTTTATTTGTTTTTTGCAATATCCTTTAACACGAAATTCAAATTCTTTAACACGAAAAACTACTTCAGTTCCTTCCATTTCGTGTTAAACGATTTTCACTGAACCTGTTTTGTTGTGACTCATGACACCTACCTGACGAAGTCAGAACGAGGCCCGCGAAATTCATCGCTGCTAAGGGCCAGAATTTTTACGCCTGTCGTTAGCCTTAGCTTTGAGCACCATGCAGGTGACAGTACGATTTTGCTCGGTCCCACCCCAATTTAGAGGGAGAAAACCCTGGGGGTGGTCAGAGGCCTCCTACCTCTCTTCCCCTTCCATCAACCTCACGAAAGGACTTGCGGCTCGATGGCTATTTAGAGTACCTCCATGCTACAAAGGTACTATACATTTACAAACTTCCATGTCTTCTCCGGGATTCGAACCCAGTCCCTACGACACAGCAGTCAACATCGCTAACCACTATACCGGTTGGGCGACTCACTGTACGTATCAGCGTTATGAGAAAAATTGATGTATCTGATAATATTGTGGTAATATTTTCTATAATAATAGTAATACAAAACTGTACTATTTTTTAGAGATTTCTAAAATTAAATACGTGAAATAGAAAATATATATTATAAAAAGAGGCACATATTTCCCCTTTTTTAGTCTTGTAAAGTTCGCCCTACTTAAAAATTTCTATTCTTCGCCCCTTTTATGAATGAAAAGTAATATTATTGTAGTATACTTTTATCACATATTGTTACTGAATGGCTCCTCATTTCTGAAGAAAAGAAGTACTCCAGTTATTAGTAAGCAGGAGAAAATCATAACAAAGTTTTGATACATGCGGGTAATTTTATTGGCAATTCTCAGACATGCTGGTGCAATTTATAAGTAGATCACAATAAAAGGAGGTCGAAAAATAAGGTTTAAGTGGTTTACGCTTAGTTCATCATTAATTGTTTTTCTCTGAGATAATAGTTTGTGCGAAAAGATTAATGACGTTGCTTATGTTTTAATAGAAAGTCAAATAGGATTTGAATAGTTGCTTCGAATTCTTTTATTTTATACTTAAAAAAAAATCAAGTAGCAATGCAATATTTCAAATTTAACATCTTTCTTTTGTTACGAAGAAAATTAAGCAACAGTAAAATGATATTATGGATTCTTATTTAGAAAAGTGTTTAAACTGTGTACTTTTGTATATATATATATATATATTATTTTTTGTGTATTAATATTGTGTATATCTCAAACCAATACTTATATTTTAGCTTTGCTAACATCATATTTGTTATCGAAGTATTGATTTTCTTAAATTTTCTTAAATGAATGCAAAAGCAAAATATTATGAACTTTTGAATTTCTTCAATTTTAAATGAAAATATTACAAAGGTAAATGAGTTTTATGTACATTCAGAGAAAATTTCATCCATAAAATAATTATGTTAATTATTTTATAATAGTGTACATGGATTTCATGAATATGTTACAAGTTATTACTGATGGTTGATATTAACTTTAAACTTTATTCTAAGGTCATCGTTAGGCTTTATTCTGATCAGTTCCTATTGTAATATGACTTTTTTTCTTTGTGACTATATCAGTTTTCTCTCATTGTCTAATGTGGCATTACTATAAAAAAAGCAGTCTCAAACCTAGCTTCAAAATCTGAGTAAAGGGCATTTAAATGCTGAACATAGGTTAAAGGTCCTGACAGATTGTCTGTGACAAATTGATAAAATTCATGACGTCCAATTTCATACTTCCTTTGTTTAATTCTGGAAAGAAATGCTTAAATGGTTATTGTCTTAATAAAATTTATGATGTCTCTTGTAAACACAAATTAACCTCACTAAGTTTAGTAAATAAATCAGTTAAATTAGTAGAATCTGGTTTACCGTAGATCAAATTTTTTTTTAAAGATAAAAGTCACGACCTGGTTTAAAGAGGACCTCAATCCTAGACTCTCATTTACATCTCATAGACCCCTACATTATTTTTTTGCTGGCGTGACCCCTTGCAGGTTGTCACAGACCTCTGGGGGTCTATATATACCACTTTGGGAATCTTTGCTTTACAAGATAGACCCTTCATGGTGTAAGTGACTATTTACAAACGTCGCACTTTAAAGCAGAACAAGAACTATCGGTGACGAATCTCATAATTTTGAACCATGGTTAAATGACGAGGGCGATACCTGTGCTGATCTCCCCTTTCAGAACTTCTACACCACGTCAAACGGAGGACATTGAGCTTCGACAGATTTAACATGCATCCTCTACACGGTGGATCTGTAGCGGCAATGGGGCTTGAGTTCATGACACACCAGCCACGCGTCCATGATCATGACCACAAGACAGCAGAAGCCCGGTCTCTTAGTGGCATTAGGACTTAGTTGAAGTTTTTGTCACCTCTTCTTTCCAGAAGTTACGAGTTCGGATCACTTTTTGCAATCGCGTCTGAAAAGATTTTAGATGATATTTTTATAATTCTTTTAGGAAAGTGTTGTTTACATTAATTCATTTAAAACAGGGCCATTTTTAACCTCCCCGGTTCCCTAGGCACTTCAAATTGTTCCCCCTCACTATTTCCAGAGCATCCCCTCCTTCAGTTCTTACTCTGCCAGTTTTGGTTCGGGAGAGATTTTCTCTTAACACTCTTGCTATTTTCCCTTTATTTGTTTTTGAACTTTGAAGAATCTTTCCCTTATCCACTACCTATGGACCCTCTGTATCCTGAACTGGCAACCGGAAACCGCGAGGAAAAGAAGGTGGCATGGTTTGGGCACTCTTGTTCATTTCTTACCTTACGGCATCACGGACTGGCAACCACCTAGCCTTTTGTAAATTAGTACAGTAAATTAATGAAATCATTTGCAATTACAGTATAGAGTACACATTATTATACGAACTGTTTTTAACTTGTTTATTAACATCCCTTTTCCATCGCTTATCGTTCTACTATCTTCTACTTTTAGATATCCTTATTCTTTGATGAGTCAATGTCATTGTACTTGTACAACAAAGGTTCTCACTCTTCGATCTTTGCAAAATCATTAATGTCATCATTGTAATCAATTTCCATTGTTATATCGTTTTGAGTGCATAGCAACATCAAAGTATTAAGCTTTTCTTTTTTCTTTGTTGGGGAGAAATGCTTCTCTCATGAGAGAGAGAGAGAGAGAGAGAGAGAGACTCGCTAGGCGGTGGTACGTTCGCTGTAATTTTAATGTTTTCTCTTTTTCGCCCTCCCATTTTTTGCGCCCCTATACCTTTTGTACCTTAGGCATATGCATAGCGTGCCTAAGCGTAAAAGTTGCTCTGATTTAAAATGACCATTCTATTTGTAAAAATGCCCCCCTAGGGTGACTTTCTCTTTGATTATCTGCGTGATCTAGAGGTGTAGGATTAACAAAAGTACCAGACGTATCCATATTCTTAATACGACTTTTTTAAGAATTTAAACTTAAAATTTTAACAGATTAGATAATAATATAGATGAGAGAATCTACGATGAACAAACACACAATACAAGTAATACCGAAATAACGTAACTCGGACCACTATTAATATCTAACCCACCTAATCTCTCAATTCCAATAATATTTCAAGTCCTAATATCAAATAGTCAATCCTACCTTAATCCAATTGTAGCTCAGATATTAAGGAAGTTGCGTCTTTACACCAATGCAATGGAATGCACCTTGACCTAATAGCTTTATCTTCGGGATAACCTCTGTTGGCTGTCACTTCACGATTGTATCAATTTCTCACATAACATTCCCCAAATTGCCATCGCGCCTACTCTAACTTCTGATATTTAAAAGCTTTCTAATTTGCATCTTTTATTCACGTTTCACTTCTTGGGTTTTGGTTGGAAAATAGTTGCCCTTAATTCTGGCCCCAAAAGAACCCAAAGGACATGTTAATGAAAAGACGCATGAGCCGGTCACATATTTCTCGTCCAAAGGACTGACTCTTTAGGGACCCGTTTTACTATTTACGCAATCAACAAAAAGTTCTTATTTTGTTACAGATTTCTTGTTGAATTTTTTGGACTCAGATCCCTTATGGATAAAAAGTGAGTCAAAAATAATTTTTATTTTGGATAGATATAAGTTTTCTTTCGTTGAGTAATATAGTTAAATTAAGAACTAATCTTTTGCTGTATAAATCAAGAGGCATATCTCGCGCAGTCTCAAAGTTGCATCCTAAATCATGCCTCCTTCACAAACTGATCACTTTCTGCCTTTCTTATTTCTTTATCTCCGAAGGAAGCCCACCCCGAATCGAAAGTTGTCGATAAAGCGCAGATTAGCGCTCTTTTATCGGCCCTTTAAAATCCGATGGTTATCAATTATGACAAAGACAAAAGAACTCACAGTCAGATAGAAACCCTCCTCTCCGTCCCTCGACAAATTGACTTTTACCGCAATCGAAACAGATGATCAATTTACGACAGGGGCATTGTTACCGTGACATTCAAACAAACATTTTAATTAATGTATATTTTTCATCGCGACTCTATTCGAATGCGCCTGCATCGATGCGAAGCTAAATTTTCATCACCCCCCTCCCCCCGTTCTCTTTTCTCAAACTCAATCGCGAATCCTTCAAATTACAAGCACGGGTCTCTCCGTCGGAGAAATACATTTTTCTTTTTTGGGAAACAAAATTTTCATCGTCTTCAGTTCGGAGAACAAAGAGCATAATAATCATTCTTTAAAGCACAATAATCGATTTAACAAGATATGTAAACCGGCACGGCGGCCTTATAACGGATTACTTAGCGTCGAAAATTTTATTGTTTTAATACGTCCTTTTCATTTGCGGTCGCAGGGATACATGCTTCCTCCGTAAGATAATTTAATTAAGATATAAGGATATATATATAGATAGATATGCATATATATATATACACACATATACAGGGAGGGGGAGGGGAGTTCACGTATGGATATATATTAAAAGAGCTTTCTGAAGCTTGAAAACTGTCGATACGTTTGTTGTTCAAGGCAAGAGTGTCGTGTCAGAAGAAAATGGCAATTTTGTCTGCAGCGCTCTGCCTGTGACACCATGTACATTTAATTAAGTTATTGCGTTTTAACGGGAACGAAGCGCGGAAATAGTTTTCTAATTTTCAAGGTAAGCTAAGAAAGATATTTTGATTACGGGGGAGAGAAAATATCGAGCTTTTACTTCGGCATTTAAATTACTTCAACCGACCCCCTCTCTCTCTCTTTCTCTCTCTTCTCTTAACTTTACTCTGGTGTGTGTGCGCGCTTTATTAAGAAGTTGTTTCCGTTAAAAATCAATAGCGATGTAGGAAGGGGAGGTTTCGAGTTCGATTGATTTAAAAATGTTCTCATTCCGCTTTATTATAATAAAGGCGCGGTAAATGATTACATAGCTGATTAAGGCAGTTATTTTCTTCGAGTGTTGCCTGGGGTGGGGAGCGCACTCGTTTTATCGTCTGCCGTCTTCCTCCCTCCATCCCCAAGACCATGCTTCATCCCCTATGCTCTATTAATTCATCTTTCAATTTGAGCCTTGTTTGATAGTTGATATACTCACTTGAGTCTCTGGTTTCTAATTTTTTCCCTCTTTCTTTTAATAAAATCTTTTTTTCCCCTTTTCTATGCATCGGGCATTCTGACCGAAAATGATAGGAATTTTTTTTAATACTTTCTTTTTTTCCCTCCTTGTATTTTCCGATGCGAATGATGTTTTTGAGGTCCTTAGGGAAAATTATGCTTCATTTAAATGAAGTAAGGAATTAGAACGGGATTGAAACAATTATGTTTTTTATGTTCAAATAAAATGTGCAGATTGCTTAGACAGAGAGGGAAAAAAAATTCATTTACATAATATATATAAAAAAAATAGAAGTGAATTACTTTTTTAAAAATGTTATCGACTGGTTTGGAGTATTTAATAATTAGCCATAATGGCTAGTTTAAAAAGGAAGAAAAAATAAATAAAATACGATATTCAGTTTATGTAAAGCATTCATCGAATAAGTTTGTGATTAACAGAAATTTAAGATAGCGATTTAAGAAATTACCAATTGCAATGTTTTAATGAATTCCGAGACATACATTTTCGCCTACTATGCGTATGTTTTAATTCATTTGTTTGATTTCTGATGCAATCATAGTAATGCATAACACAGGGTGCCGGGCTTAAAGTATCCAAAAGTTATGGCTTATTATCACAGAACTACCCATCAGAATGTAATAAACTGTTCATCCCTGGATAGGAAAAGCCTCCGAGAATTTTTGGGTCTAGTCCTATCGACCGCACGTGCGCGCATTATTCGGCAATCGCAAATGATAAACTTTTTACACTGACTTCATTGGTAAAGGTGCGGACTCCACAGCAAAAGGTGCAGTGTGAACTTTGGTTAACAGAATTTCAATCAGTCACGCGTGTACAGCGGCGTGTTCGAACAGAATGGAATGTCGATCCTCCGACATCAAAATCTATCCTCCAATGGGAAAGAACTTTAAAGGAAACGGGAAATTTGGTACCTCAAAGAGGAAAGTATTCTTTCATGACAGAAGACACTGTTGATCATGTGCGTGATTCATTTTGTAGGAGCCCTGATAAGTCTATTAGGCAAACCAGTAACGCATTTCACTCTGTTTGAACACGTCGCTGTACACGCGTGACTGGTTTAAATTCCGTTAACCAAAGTTCGCACTGCACCTTTTGCTGTGGCGTCCGCATCTTTACCAATGAAGTCAGTGTAAAAAGTTTATCATCTGTGATTGCCGAATAATGCACGCACGTGCGGCTGATCGGACTAGACCCAAAAAATCTCTGAGGGTTTTCCAATCCCTGGATGAATAGTTTATTACATTCTGATAGGTAGTTTCGTAATAATAAGCCACATACATTTTGGATATTTTAAGCTCGGACACCCTGTATACTGAATATTTGTCTCTCAAACATTCATTTATTTCTATAATAATAGTTTTAGAAAATAATAATAATATAAAAAAACTCTTTCAGATGGACCTCATAATTTAAATTAAGAGTAAAGTGGCCTTTTTAGAATAAAAATTTCCAGCAATTAAGCTGAAAATCCTTTTAGAAATTTTGAAGAAAGGCTGTTCAATAATGAATTCGAATTTTGAAAAGAAAAAAAAATGCTTTTTGATTGCTCGCTTAAAAAATTCTTTTTTTACCTAGCAAATGTAAAGGTTTCTTATATAAAAAATAATTTGAATGCAACGAACGCCGTTTAAAGCTCAATTGATTATCTTAACTTCAACCAAGAAGCCTTATTAGTGACTTGCCCCAGGTTTTGAGGCAAATCACTGACAAAAGTAACGCTGTCACAGTGGTTATCTACTGCTTGTGCGGCCTTATAAAGCAAAAATTCGAAAAACAACGATTTTTTCTTTAATTATTAATACTTTAACTAAATTGAAATAAAAAAAAATAAACAACGCGTACATAAATGTCTTTTCTAAGCAAATTTAATTTAGAAATATTAAATACCACTGTTATTCCAAAGGAATAAGTAAATAGCAAGTAAGTTTTTTTATTTCTAACTGGCATCATTAACCATAGCAGACCTAGTACATCCCCAGGAAGCTGGTATTACTTTTTAGTGCGGTGTAATAAGTTTAGGTAAAATAACACAAACAATTTTAAACATAAATTTTTTAGAAAACAGTAATTTTTACAAAAAGTCTTACCTCGTCAAAGTAAGTATTCTGTACTACTTACGAATTCTTCTTTTTATCTTATTATGGATAATTAACAAATGTTATCTTTATTATCCATATGAAATTTCTTTAATAATTATTTTAAAGAACTTTTGATTACATTAGTGCTGGTAATATACAGCTATTATATCTGTGCTGGCCGTAGTACAACATTTGACATAGTCAACAGTCAATGTCCTATCTACATGCAAATGTAAAGCTTTCCTTTTCACAAATAGTTCCTACCTACAAAAAACATACCTAAACACTTTCATTGAAAAATTTACTAAATCATACGGCATTTTGAAGTAATTAGCATTAATAACTGATTACAACTGCATTTAAGTAAAGAAAACTACATATAAATTTAACTAAAATTCAGTAAAGATTAAATATAACTTTTAACTCCAAAATTTTTTTTAGCAAATCTAACAGGTAAACTTGCAGTAATAATACAGTTAATCTACAGTTAATTGTGTATGAGATTATGTAGATTCTACGTAACTTTTTCAGAGATTTAAAAAAGAAATATTTACACTTAATCTCTCTCTCAAAGTTGGCGTGGTATAATAGCTGGCTATTTTTTAAAATAGTCAGATTTTAGAAATGTCAAAATCTCAAAATTGATAATCTAAAGATTTTTAGCCTACTGACTGCCTTTAAGATTCCATCTTCCAGTTCAAATTCAATGTGCAACACAAATAACATTGGATTTTTTGTATTTGTAAAAGCAATCTGTTTTTATAAAAATCGATTCATGAATAAATTGTTCAAAGTAACACATTAAGATATTTATTTATTTATCGCAACCTCCAACTAAAGCAGTTCAGTCCTCAATAATGCAAATATATGACTAACACAACTTAGCTCCCTTGTAAAGTCATTTGTTCTTGCATTATGTAAAGGACACGATATGTATGGAAAAAAAAGTAATTGCCAAAATTATAAAATTAATTTCTTTTAGAGATTCAGTTCCCGGAATTTTGTATTCATTGTTAATTTATGAGTAGAAAGTGCGCGATGTTTTACACTCACATAATATATCACGCAGTGTTTATAAAATGCACTCCCAGTTTTAAATAATATTAATAAGTAATATTTTCAATAAAGTAAAAGTAATAAAATTCTTGCAATGTAAAAGCAAACAAAATGTGATTTTGCTTACGTCTAGAGCCCCTTTATATCTCTAAGAAAATGTCTAGACTACAGTCTAGTTCTATTCGCGTAGGCTGCAATGTGTCAGGTGGAGCTTCAATGATGTATTCTTTAAGCTCTGTAGAAAAATTTTTACTTTTTTGTCTTCTGCTTAATGTCTTCTATTAAGTCCAGTGTAATTAACGAAGGTTCTTTGATAGCAAAGAAATATTCTTAAGCAACTTTCTCAGTACTGTTTAATTTTAAAATTTTACACAGATATCGAGCAGACTTTTACGCAACTAACAGATTCTGCGTATGTAGTAAAATATTTAATTTAATCAGTCTTTTTTTTTGTTGAAAATAACATTTTAATTCGTCGCCATACCCACATTTTTGGAAGTTTTTTTTTACTGATGGATGTTTTTTTCAATTCCTACTATTTGTTTACTCTCTCCTTATATATATATATATATATATATATATATATATATATATATATATTTATTTATTTATATATATCTCTCTTGTTTAAATTTTCAATTGTTAATAATTTTATATTCATAAATTCAAAAAATTCAAATACGGTTTTTTAAACTTGTACTAGATGACACAACGTTAATACATTTTTCAAAAATTAATTCATTAGTTAAATTGGAAAAAGAATAAATAGTAATAAACAAAAATAAAAGTCCAACAGCATGTATAGAAAAAAAATTTGTTCGTTGTGTTCCTGTAGCGCAATGGATAGTGCGTTGGACTTCTAATCCAAAGGTCGTGGATTCGAATCCCTCCTGCGGTTGCTTAATTTCTGAGGATACGATTTCATTTTTACTATATTATTTTATTAGAATAATTAAACTTAATTAAGGAATACATAGTAACTAACAAAAAAAATAGTCCAGCACTATATATAGAAAGGAAAATGAAAAATTGCAAGTAAAATCGCTTTCTATTTTGTCACTTAATATTGTGGTTCTGTTATATATGTATATACATGTTTATATTAATCGTAACTATTCAATAAAAAGTAACTAAAATAAAAATTTTCTCTGTTGACCTAAGTGAGAATTAGCTTTAAAAAAATTCTTTTATATTACTTGTTTAGATTAAGTTTTTTTATAGTATATATATATATATATATATATGTTTACTTACTTGTTTGCTAGACAACTCTCTTAATTTTTGTTTGACTCAAAGTCCTCTTAACGCAACTAGCAGGCCTCATAATTTTGAACAATGGCTACATGACGAGGTCGACACCGGAGCTGTCACTTGACCTCAATAATCCTGCTAATGTAAGGCATTCGGTTACCCCATTTTAGTATCCCTCCGAACGTGAGGTACTCCATAACTCGAGAATTTAATATGCATACGTTATATACCTGTCTATGTTTGGAATTATTATACAGTAACCAGTTGTGTGCTGATTGGTTATAAAATCGCAATTTTACAGTGGCTTCAACACCACAAAGTATGTAAAATCAACACATCGATTGAAGTATTGAACTCATTCGTATGTATATGTCATTAGTTCTAGTACAAGATAATTAGAAGTTCAACTCATTAAAAAAATCATTTAAAGTTTCTTGAAACTTTCAAAATCTATTTATAAATTTAGTGTAACAACCTAGTTAAAAGCTAAAGGGGTATTTTTTAATTAAAAAAACCTGATTATATTTGTTAAATTTTACTATATGAAACCCATTTTCATTAAAATTCATCTACGTATTTTACTTGCATGATTTCTTAAGCAACTCCTTTGTGTGTGGCTCAATATATACATCACTGCTACTTGATTTAGAAATTTTTCAAGTTTTTAACCAATTACTTTAAGATAATCAGCTAGAAACTGGTAAAATCGTAGTGAAGAATTAAATAAAATTAAAACGTATTTCCTCGCTTCCTAAGCGCAGAGGAATTATGTGAAGATAAATAGTAAAAAGTTCCATGTAATAGGGTTTTATAACAAAAAGTATTCAAAATTATATATGAGGGCAACAATGCAAAGTGAGAACTTGAAAACTTAGCTAGTTAGAAGAGTTATCCTTGTATACATTCATTTTATCAAAAAAAAAAAAAAAAAAAATTTGTTTATATTTTTTTGTAGAAAAGGATACAATCAAACAAGAGATTTTTTTTAAGGGAATAGTAATATTCTTCCGAATCTGATCTTTGTTATGGAATAATGAGTAATGTTGTACACTAAATGTAATTTAACTCCTAAGCTTTCATGTTCAAAAGTTAGGAGAGGGTGTTGCTAACTGAGGTTTCAGTTTCACATATCCTTATCATGATTTAAAATTACCAGGTGATTCCTCAATATTCTTCGTGTTGCTCTATTGTATTGTAGTTAAAACTAAAAGAAACAATTCGATTTAAAATAATAAACACTGAATTTTCCTGGACTTGCTAAAAAGTGACGTAGAATTTTTAACTATGGTGTAAACCAGGGGTACTCAACCTTTTTTCTCGCCGGGCCGCATGCTAATGGTAGGTATTTCACGCGGGCCGCATACACATGACAGTTATTTCATGCGGGCCAGAACATGCGGATAGTGGAAAAAACACTCTGTAAGACCAAAGCAATATTGACAAACAAAATTGATAAAAAAATATTAAAACTCTCACATTTTCGGCTTTTATTTTAATACTATATTAACTTTTCTATCATACACACACACTAAAATATTTATTTTTATGAATTTTTACTGAGTTAAAGGATAATTTTTATTTTCTTTCATCTATGACCAAACCTTTTGCTTTCATTCTATTATTAAAACACAAATTGATAGCAAAATTTATACATTTGATTGCTTGAATGACAGAACTTCCTGTTAAATTTTTGTACATTGTTCTCCAATAATTAAATTTCTTAGTGCAATGGGCCATGGCTGAGCCACTCAAAAATAGTCCAAGGGCCACATGCGACATGCCTGCCGCAGGTTGAGTATCGCTGGTGTAAACAAAAGGCCATAGTTAAAAATCCATCTGTAATTTTTGCATAAAACTGATATCCTTTGTTACAACAGGTTATTCAGCCTAATCTTAACAAAATATTTTCACAAAAATTTTGAAACTTAAAGCATTTATGTACAACATAATAATGATACTAATTTAAGCTAAAAATCACCTGGTTTGTACATAAAATTTAATTTTTTTAAAGTTTTTAATTGAGGCAGTTTAGCAAGTTTGAGTTCTTGTTGGGTGAATTTCAAATACCGTAATATAGTACTGCAATATATTTATTATAATGTAGTTTGGTACATCTTAGAAATATTCAGTTACATTTGCAATATTTGCACTCAGAATACTTGTATTTAGAAGTCTAATTGCAGTATCACCGGAAGGCTGGTTTTTAGATATATCAGTTTCAGAAGTATTCCTTCTCTTCCAAATATTGTTTCTCATAGCAACCAACGAAAATTTTGGCCGTGGCATTTTCTCAACAGGAAAAATTTAATGAAGAATCTTCTAAGTTATATAAACTATTTTTTAAGACAAAAATTGGCCTTGAAATCAATTTTAATTAAGTAACTATGAAAACTAAAAAAATAAAAAAAATAAACATAATTGAGCAGAAAGGATTTTAGTTATGAAAATTGAAATTAATAACCATTTCACACTGAAAGAGTTGGTGTGCTCAACAATATTTCTAATTAATTCAATTTAAGAGGACACAGTACGATTCAGTTGATAAAACGGTCAAAAAATCAAATCTATTTTTTTTTCAGCCTAAATTATTCTTCATATATTTTTCTATAACTTCACAAAATTTGAAAGCTCTAAACTTAAACAACACGCAGAATTATGATAGCTTTCATGTTCGTTTTTATTCACATCCTTATGGCACACACACAAAAATAGAGGCAATTTCTTTATAGAATCAAAGTGTTATTACTAAATTAAAAGTTTTAGATGTATTAAACATTCAACCCCTAGATTTTACAAATGTCGAGCAGTGCAAGAAGTAGATTATGCGTGTATTAGGAAAGCAGAATAGGCAGTTTTACAATGAACCAAAGAAGCTAGAATTAAAAACAAGCAATTAAAATGTAGACAAGAAGATGATCTTGCAGATGACACTAGCAATCCAAGTTACAGTTCTGGTATGCATTAGTTAATAGTAAGTTTTTACTTTAAATCTCTATTTCTCAAAAGTGTAAATTTCAACACAAAAGGAACATTTTTGAAAAAACTACTTATTTTATAGCCTTGAAACTTTGCACATGTGTTAACACTATACAAATAATTATTTTAATGAGAGATTTTGTCAAAAAAATTATTCAAAAAATATTTATGGATTAAAATGTACAAGAATTTTCACTGTTTGAAAAATTTTGACGTGTTACTCCACATATGAATTTTTTTTAAAAAAACTAATGCTCCCATTAAAATAATAAAAACAATACAATGAATGCACACAAAAAAATTCATGACTGTACGACATGCCAATTTTTTAAAAATGTTCCTTAAAATTGGTCATTTTTAACATTACGGAGAAAGGGAAAATGCTGCGTGAAGTGACCCCCTTAAACTTACTTATCTCAGAAATATAAAATAAATAGTTCGTCTTCATTTAAAATGCTAAGGCTTTTTTTTCTATTGTGCCTAGTGCTTTGATTTTTTTACCTATTGATAATAGTACATGTAAAAAAGTATGAATCAAAGCAATACTTATTTTTTTAAAAATAGTTGCTCAGAATTTATATATATATTTAAGGAATTTACAATAAGCATTCATAAAAAGAAGTATTGTATGAATACCAATCATGTTATCACAAAACCCATTCCAACTTTTGTTATACATAGTTTGTCGTAGTTGTAAATTTGAATTTCATGCCTGTACATAAATTTTTGAAGGAGGAGTATCATTACAAAATCACTTCACAAATTTTAAGTTTTTTCTTTAAAAAATTAAATGGTTAGTTTTTTATGAAATTTTGAGCACAAAATCTGTTTTACATGCTATACACACATTGGGGGCAACTAAAATTTTTTTGAAAATCCTTAAATTAAAAATTTTTCGTAAATCATACCATGTTCCCTTAAGAGTGGAAAACTGCTTTAAAATGAAACCGATACCAAAACCTAAGCTTAGAAAACTTGAAATATCTTAAAAACTAATTTGTTATTAGATCTGAAATATGGCGGCAAGCTTTCCAAAAATATAAGACACGAAAGAAAAAAAAATAGGTATTTGTGAAATTCTTAGGATGCTGTGTAACCATATGAAAAGTGGGCCATATAATTTTTATTTTCATTTTTAGGAACCAGGAAAATGCTTTTGAAATTTAGTAACACGATCATACATAAAAGAACTTTTTTTTATTAGCAATTGTAACGAGACCAATAAGGCTGTAAGAATTCCCGGATCGAATTTGAACTTTTTCAATACACAACTCCACAAACAAAACCGGACATCATTTCAAGAGCCCCCAGGGAGACCATTTATCTAACCGCCATCCCGCAATTTGCCTTACCTCCTTAACAGGACCCATATCTATACCAGCATCTATATCTATATCTCTACACGTACACATATATCCCTCCCCTTTAAGTTCCCAAAGGTCTTGCTGAGCTTAACATAACAGTTCATCTTCTGAGGTCTTTTCTCTCAAAGCGACCCATTTTTAAATCCCCCATCTCTCTCTCTTTCTAGCGCAATGTCAGCAAAAGTCCTCAATGCTAAAAAGGAATGGAAGAAGTAATATATAATAGAAAAAAATGTTCTCCGTAGGGTGGTCCTGACCCCCTAGGGCAAGTCATCAACTCGAGTGGATCACTGAAACGAAGAGCATATAGGTTCCTCAGTTCGATTGATAGGTAACGAGCAAGGGGAACTTAGCTCTTACCGGTGAAGTCCCATTAGAGACTGAAAGAAGAATTGTCCGATGAAAGTTCGTTTTTATAACGGCCCGAGTAGGAAGAGAAATAAAAAAAAAAAAAA
>BMAV01026030.1:82957-99315 GCA_019973955.1 Trichonephila inaurata madagascariensis | reverse complement strand
AACATATTTCATTCATTTATTTTCGATTTCTTTTGAAATTAATTATAAAGTTTTGCCTTTTCTCTCAGATTCTGAAACACTGTTTGAATTTTAAATTTACTTGATGCTTGAAATTAGGAATTTTTTTTTTATTATTATTCTTTTTAATTTTTTTAATATCAATGATAAATGTAAGAAATAGTCCCAGTTTTTCATGATTTGAGATTACATTACGAAGAAACAGATAATTATTAAAAAAAAGTTGTAGATTTTTAATAGTTTATGTCAGTTGAATTGATTAGTACTGAGAACATAATTTTAAACATCTAAAAATAGTTTTTCATGTTTGAATAAATACAATTTAAGAACACAGTTAAAATTCTTAGTAATAAATCCTTTTAAATAATGCATATATATATATGCAATAATGCAAATGTACAATGTATATAATAATGCATATATGCATTCGTATAATATCATAGATTCGGAAATAAGAATAAAGGAGGGGGGGGGGCGAAATGCAAATGAGATTTTGAAAAAAATAAGGGAGAGACATGAAAAATAAATGACATATCTTGAAATCTGAACTCTTGTAAAAAGTAAATCCAATTAATTTGATTTTGAGTAGATGAGAGAGAGAGAGAGTATCGTTTAACTTTTGAAAAAATAAAATGCCTCTTGTTTAAAAGGAATTATTGATCTTTAATTTCACTTGGATATTTTTGATAACAGAAAAATGAAATAAAGAACATAATTAATTTTGTTTCTTACTGAGGTATTTACAAGAATTGAAAAATGATATTTTTGAAGAAAATAAAATTCAATGTAATAAAGAAAGATAATATTAAACTAAATGAACCTTTTGTTGTGCTCCTTATTGTTGTGCCTTATAAAAACATATTAATAACCAAATAAGTAGAAATAAAGTTATTTTCAATTTTTGCATTCTCTCGTGTACCTTCTTGGCATTAAATAAAATTTATTCTAAAAGAATATTGCTACCAACAAATGAATTGAAGCAACACCTTTAATAAAAATATTCCTCTCTCAAAAGCCCAAAACCATTTCACGTTAGAAACAACACGAAAAGAATATTTCACAACAACTGGTTGACAATAAAAATTTTCATTCTCCATCACGAAAATTAACGCGTTGATAAAATTTTCTTAAAAAGCCGCGTCTCAATTTCTGTACGCCCCCTCCTCCGGCAATGTGCTATCGTTAGCGCAAGACGGCGAAACGCGCTGGAAAAAGGAAACCCTGTTAATTTGAATTCGCTTATCATCGCTTAAATCTATTAAGACTCACTCCGCGCTACTTTTTCTCCCGTTTTTCTACTCCTCCTTTTCCTTTTTTTTTATTCTTCTTTTATACATATCCAGGATGCTCCTGTGCACTCCCTCCCTATATAGATATATACACCCCCCTGGCTTCTCATTTCCAAACTTCTTTTCATTATTACCGAGCTTCAAAAACAAATTACATGAAGAAGAGGATAGGGAAGAGATAGGGAATTAGTGAGGGGATTTCTCCTCGGACGTAGAAATTTTCGCTAAATGTAGGGTTAATAGAGGGAAAAGAGGGGGGAAAAGCGTGAGACTTCATGTGGTTTGTTCGAACTTAATTGAGTTGGAATACGCAGATGAAAGAACTGTAGAAGCCCGATGCTTTTCCCGACTTATCTTTTTCGCATTTAACGGGACAGTTAATAGACGTGAAAAACGTTAAATGTCCCCATTTTCTAGTTAAGTTCAGGGTTTGTGGCTTTTTGATTTTTCGGCAAACGATCCAATTGGGCCTCAAATTACTTCGGGTCGCCCTATTTGTGTTTCGCCTTTAATAAATTACATTTTGTCATCAAAATAATCATCTTGGAGTGGAATGTAATATCTGACGGTTTATGATTTCGGGTTAAAGTGCCCGATGGAAATTCGGAGAGAATGTGATAGGGCATTAAATGAGGGTTTGAAGTTGTTTCGATTGTGGTTTTATTTTTGATTAAAAGTATAATGGCGATATTAAATTTGTCATAGATTAGAGATTTGAACTGAAGTCATTGTTATTCATAGGGCCTGGAAATTTTAGCAACTTATTCGTAATGTAATCTTGATTTTCGCCAATGTTATTTTAAAAAACTGATTTTTAATCCTGCAAAAATATTTAAATCACAATTCCTTTGATTTTTTTTACCAGTATCTTGCCGATAAAAACCATTATATTATGTGATTATTTTAGTAAACTTAAATAATTATTTGATTATTGACAGGTTAAGAAGGAGGCAACTTTTGATAAGGAATAAATTTCTGTCTTAAAAAATTCGATTATATGGCTCAAAATTTACTGTTTGGCGTGCCTTTTGACAAACTAAAGTATCACCTTCATCGTAACATGATAAGTATCTACGCGAAAGGAAGATTTTAAGATTTATTCTGGAAGGAGTTCAGGAACATGGAATGTTCCTGAGATCAAATTTTGAGCTCTACCAATCATATAATGAATCTGACATTATTAACTTCATCAAAGAATAACGAAGTAAATGGACAGGCCACATTGTCAGAATGGACGAAGACCGATCCACTAAAAAAATCTTCAATGCGCAACCAATGAAAGGGCAGGCCATTTCTTAAATGGATTGATGGTCTAGAAAAAGAGCTCCTAGTTTTGAGAACTAAAAATTGGAGAACAACTGGCAGGAAGAATGCTTACCTGGAGAGGGCTTCTTCAGAAGGCCCATCCTGGGCTGTTGAGCTCCTGAGGAAGGAAGGAAAGTATTACCTTTTACATTATATACCTTATTATAAGGTATTTGAAAAACAACCGCCAGTCTAAAAGCAATAAAAGTATCTGTTCAAATAATCTGTTCTACAAGATTGATTATTAACGGAGAACGCGAGGGTTATTGACAGAATTCCTGCTTTTAACGTAATTTTGAACAACGATCCTGATGAGCCTGATACCTGAGTTGGCACTTTGCTCTCCAAACTTCCACACAATACGTCAAAGGAAAGACTTAGATCCTGGAAGGACAGCGTGCTGCCATGCTTGCAGCAACCACGGCTCTCATTTCCACAAGAATTAAAATATAATAAAAACGTATTTTTTTTTATTTCGGAAATTCATTTAGCAGTTTTAGGTTACATATAGACTTTTTATCAAAGGATACTAATTCATATACACACATGATGATCATTTTATTAAAATCACATTGATCAAGAAATGTTTAGATTTTACGTTTCACATCTCAATCTCTATTGCAAGCTTTCTGTGAATACATACTTTTTAAGGGATATGAATGGTTGATTCTCTAAATTTGTATATTGCATATATAAGTGCAGACTAGCAAATATGAGACGAAATTAAAGAGAAAAAAATTATCATTTGGTTTTATCTTTTCAATCTGTTCTTATTTATTAATCTATTTACAGACTACTAATGGTTTTCTGAATTCTTGATAAGAAAAAGCTTTTTCTAAAAAGTTTGCGATGTTGCATTCTTGGATTTACAACATCAGTATGGTAAAAAAATTGCTGTCATTAAGGTAATCAAATTAAACTACATGCATGTATGCATACATGCATTCCAACTAATTTGATGAACACAGGTAAGAGTAACGTCATCTACCGCCAATATAAAACGGAAGATTGTACAGCGGGTTTCTCATTCAAAAGTCGCATTTGAATGTTGGTTGTTTGAGGGAAGGTCACCTTAATTGTCATGTAAGAAGAGGAATGTCCAGCCGGCATATATCAGAATTCGACTTTGATCGTGGGGATTACGATTTATTGTTTTACGAGCTTAAAGTCCTCCCGTTGGCATGATGCGGTAGTATGGAGAGGAGTGCTAGCTCAAGACCTCTTTATTTGACCATGGTCCAAATTTTGGATTCCCTTCGGAAATATCCTCGTGTTGTTTTATACTGGACGTTAATATAACCATCACTCTCTCACTCACCAGCTGTAAGAGAAAAATATTGCATTCGTTACATAAGGAGTCTTGGATTGTAATTATTTTAGATAACAACTACGTGTTTTTAAAAATCTAGCACATTCTTTTATGATATTGGATGATGGACTAAGAAGTTATTAATATAATTCACGTGCTGTTCTACCTTATATTGGAGGGCTCCACATATTAATTATTCACAACTGTATCCTTTTATAAATATTATAGTTGTAAAATAATTCAATGTAGAACTACTAAAATAAGTACATTAACTCATAACTTATCTAGTGAAAGACCAAATTATACCTAAATCTTTTATATTAAGAATGCTTTCTTTCATTAGCGATATTGAAATCGTATAATTATATTTACAAAAAATTACGTCTTTTTAGACAGACACATTTTTTTTATCGGACATTGATTTAACATCAAATTCTTTACATTCATCATAAATAAAAATAGAAAAGAAGGGTTAGGTTCCTTATAAGCAGGGTTGTGGAGTCAGTAAGGTAAATGACAAAATCAAACTCTCACTCTAGAATTTTGCCTTTAAGACTCCGGACTCTAGAATTTTGCCTTTAAGACAAGATGAGCCCAATTGATGGACTCGATTTTAAAAAATCATATTATCGAAACTATTGCCTATATTACAATAAGTGATACATGAATGTAAAGAGAAAAATACCAAAAATTTTTTCTAACCAATGATCAACAGTTATTGATGATGATTGAAATCCAACATGGTGATGATGGCAGAATTTTTTATATTAGAGTATGCACGGAGTTTTTTCAGTTATTTCGGTGCAACGTGTATTTAGAAATCGATACGGAAAAGGTACACCAACCAATAAGAGCATTTTGAGATGGTATCATCAATATAGGAAAACAGATTGCTCGAGTAAAAAGAAAAGTAGTGGCCGCCAAATGTCTCAGAAGAAACATTGAAGAAGATGAGTTTTGTTCGAAGTACATGGAATTTTACGAGGTAGTCTGTCAGCAAACTAGAAATGCCTCAGAAAATGGTATGAAAAATTTTACGAAAAAAATTAAATTTCAAGCCGTATCCTTTGCAATTGAAACAATAAATAACATAGGATGACAAGTAAGCATTTGTGCATCATTATGAACCATCGACAGAATTGTGATATGGTCGATCTTTGTCGACCATATCGTGGGGTTTCAGCTAAGTTAGAGGTGTGGGATTCTCGAAATGAAGAGACATTTTAGAATTCTTAATATGACTTTTATTAAGAATTTAACTTAAATTACTTATATATCGAACAAACTTATATTAAGTGAGAATAAACCAAAACACGTAGCCGTAGTTAACACAGATCGCGTAATTGGATCACTTATCTATATAATTATATATTCCGCCTACTCTCATTCCTAATAATATATTCGAATTCGGAAAATAATCTTCCTACCTTGAATTTTCAAGCACCAGTTCATTCAACTTCAGATATTCTGTTAGGCTCGAGTACAATGGTATGTACCTTGTATTAATGGTGAGATTTCCGTGTTTCTTGGGTAGGCCGTCAATTTACACTTCTACCTTTTCTACACTGAACTTTCTCTAAATTGCCATCCCACTTACTAAAACTTCTGTACTTTTAAAGGTTATCTTATTTGCATCTATCCTTCGTTTCACTTCTTGGATTTGGGTTGGAAAAGATTTACCATTAATCGTGGCCGTCAAAGAACACAGAGGTTATGTTAGAGAAAGGACGCGTGAGCCGTCACAGAATGATGCTACAAAATGCATGGAACGAACGGGATTACAGATTGGACATTTGCTGGATAACAAGAGAGTAAAATAACAACGATATATTTCTCTTTACATTCATGTATCACTTATTGTAATACGTACGGTAGTTTAGATAGTATAATTTTTTAAAATCGGGCAAATCTTTTGTACTCACCCTGTGTATATATCCTTGATACAGACTTTTTTTAAAAAAAAAAATAATATAATGCTACAGAAAAGAGAAAAGTGATGGAATAGGGGATTATGTATATAAATTAGCATTTATTATGAAATAGGAAAAATGGAAAGACTTCAGAGCTGAGAATAGTCTTTCTACATGAGTAGGAGGAAAAGCTGTTACTGTTAAAGTTACTTATTTTAAGGTATTCGACTACGTTTGGAACCGTGATTTTAAAAAAGCGCATAAATGGATAATTTTCATGATATTTAGTGTCACTTAGATTAGAATATATGTATAAAATTGTTTCAAGAACGTTTTGACAAAAAAAAAAAAAAAATGATTTAAATACAATGTTTTGGCAAAAAATTAACTTAGAATAACCTTTTTTCAAAATGTTCTCCTTTTATAAAAAATGCTTCTAAAATAATATTATTTTGTGTGTGTGTGTGCTTATATAAAGTAAAGACTTCTCCAGAGAGTCTGAACTAGGATTTTTGAAAAATTCACATTATTTTCAGAGTTACCACCAATTGAAATAATTATCGGCGTTTTTTTCTTAAAATTTCTCCCTCTGATGTCGTAAAACAGGGATGAACCCACTTCTAAGTTGTATATTTCAAAAATTCTAGTTGAGCCTCTGAACAGAGGTCTGAGCTATAGACAGGCAAAATATTATTATAATAGAAGTATTTCTCACAAAAGGAGAACATTTTGAAAATGGGTCATTCTATGTTCATTTTTTGTCAAAATATTGTACTTAAATATTTTTTTACTGTAATAATATTCTTAAAACAATTTTCTATACATTTTCTAATCTAAGTGACACTAAATATCATAAATAGTATCCATTTATACGCTTTTGCAAAATCACGGTACCGAACGTAGTCGGTTACCTTAACTTTATAAGGGTAGATTTGTTTAAGAACTAAATGAGGTGTCTTGTGTGTAACAGCGATCATATTTCTATTTTTTTTTCATGGGCTATGTAGAAATCTTTTTTGTATTTTTTTCATTTTTATATCTAAAAGATCTTGATCTTTTATTTTCCTTCTCTTTATCTTATAGCCTTTTCAATATTATCCTAAAATTCTCAAAATCTTATTCATATAATTATAATAATAAAAAAAAACAATAATTCTGTTTGTCATTAACTTTTTCTAATTAATTATTTCATATCATATTCAAGCTGTCCAACAAAAGCTGGAGCCGAAGTCAATGTGTTTTTAGCGAATCCAATTGCTTTTTCCCAAAAATCCATGTGACTCCATGACTCCGACTCCCCCCCTCTTTTAAAGGCAATGTCTAAAAAAGAAAAGAAAAAAAACCCGATTAATATAAATTAATATTTTCTTCTGTATTTGTTAACAAATTGGCTTTATTTGTACTTATGTAAGAATCAATGATAAGTAATACTTTTTTTTTAAGGAAATTATTTGTGAACTTTTCTAAAGAAGTTTTGTTAGACTAGAGCACATTTTATTAAAAAATATTTAGACTGTATTCAAAATTTTTTTTACATTAATTAATTTATTTAGAAATTTCTATTTTGTGCAGCTTTAAGCTAGCTCTAATATGTGCTTAATTGCTCATTATTTAAACCATTATTTTTCTTTTGTACAAGCAATAGATTTTTAATTCCATTCATAAAATTTGTTGTAAGAATGCTAGTGAAAAGTTTAGGGAAAAAAGCTCTGCTTAATTATTTGAATTTATACATTTTAAAAGTGAATGTGGATTATAAACACACACGCTGCAATCCACATCATCTTATAATTTTTTTTTTAACCCACTCAGCAAAATTCATTGCAACTTCTACTTCCCGCTATGTTTTATTTTCTTTTTCAGCTTTCACTTGCTGCATACGGAGCTCAAGCTTTCATGTGGTTTGGAGTATGAAAGCATTAATTGAACACAAACATGTGATCACAGTAAATTAAAATACTATAGTGTTTATTTTTCAAGAAAGTCACACATTCCATATCATTTATTAAAGAGACATCTTAAGAAACCATCATGACGTGATGTATGCAGAAATGCTTTTAATTTTTTCAATCCTTTTTTTTTTTTTGTTTGGTGGCACACACACACACACAAAAGGAGTCTAAGTGTGTACTTTGAAAAAAGAGCGGAGTTGATAACAACTTTTTTAGTGACGTCATCCCATGCACCTCCTCTATCTGCAATCTGCCGGAAAAATGTCGAATCAACAATCTTGTGAAACTTAAGAAATCAGCCACGAAAAGATTTCAAATATTACCCGAGGCTTATGGAGGTGAAACTTTGTTCAGTGCATGTTTGTTTAATGTGCATAATGTGCATATGTATTGTCTCGTGCATAAGAGGTTTTCAGGGGGAAGGTCAGTGATGAAAATGATGAACCTGTTGGACGCCCGCCAGCAATTACAGACCAAAATATTACCAAAATTCGTGATATGAGTGCGTTTCTACTTACATCAATGGTGAGACTTTTAATCAAGTAAACACACTAAAGTACAATCACATTGAAGTACTAAATGACTTCGTGAAAAAATTAGGAAAAAAAAAGGACAGAATGGGGGAGTTACGGATGGCTGTTGCACCTAGACTATGCACCCGCTCACAAGGCCTTATCTATCAAGCAGTTTCTGATTGATTTCTGATCTGCAGTTCCTTAGTTGAAAAGCCAAGCAAAAATGAAAAATCTCCTGAAGGGCTTGCAAAAACCTCATTCCAGAACTATTACCAACAATGACAACACCTAATGCAAAAGAGTGGGAATGCTGAAGGGAACTAATTTGAATGTGATGATTCCACGAAAAACTGATTTGGTCAGTTCAATGATTTATTGAACCAGTCTCGTTTGTGTGTGTGTCACACCTCGTATATTTAAGCTAACACTTATTTGTTAATATGAATCCGAATTTGGATCAATTTCTATATTATTACTTATACTTTATAGAAACTGGCTTCTTTTAGTAAATTAAGCTTTAAACGTCTCATTGGATTAGCAGCGATATTGCCTTTTCTTAGAAATAAACTCTTTTCATATATTTATTCATACACTTTATTTGGAAATTCAGTATTGTTTAATAAAGCATAAAAGAATGAATTATATCGTACTCAGTTGATCTCTTATTCTTCACACATTCAACTATACTAACATATTTTATATATATATAATTTCCTTTTCATTAAAATTTTCTAAAGACCAATAATGTTTATTGATGATATTACTTTAAATCTTATAAATTATTTTAATATTGATCTTTTATAATAATTAAAAATCCTGTATATTATGTTGGATCCATATATTTGATATTAAAGATATTAATAAAAAGTAGGAGTTATGTATTTAATACATGAAGCAAAACAAGCACTGAAGGTTATTTTTATTTTTAACGAGAGTTTTTTTTTCTTAAAGTATTACTATTGACAAATTTATTATTGATAACATATTTTATGAAGAATGTTTACTAAATGAATACATTATTTTTTAAAAAATAGTTTACTCATTGCTTTTAATCTCACAATAAGCCACAATTTTTTTTTAAAAAAAATTAAATGAGATTTTTTTTGTGTGGATTTCAATAGTTGAACCATCTATAAAATAAATGGTTCAACAATTTCAAATAGTATTGTGAGGTATATAAAAATATAAATTTTTCACATGTCGGAAAAATACATTTTACTTTCATCAAAAAAATATTAATCCATTTATTTCTCTTTAAAAGTTTTTGACAAAACACCATATTTAACTTCAACACCCCACAACCATCTCTCCTCCCCTCATCATTAATTCCCTTATTGGAAAGTTGTTCCGAAAAAAAGTTACTCAACCAACCAATTTCTCAAATATCGTTTTTTCATCTCTTCTCCAAACTATGACCCTCACATCAACAGATTTACTACCCCGTCATCCCGCTCTCCATCCTCTCCCTCAAAAGATCGAGAATGAAAATCCCCGCGTCCGTTTCCTCCTCATCCACCCCCTAGGCTACCCTTTTCATCTTTTGCTGAACCCCCCTACGTGAAGCTCCCCATCTCAACTCATTATAGACACTGCACATAGCTACTAATGAGGAGGCGTGTCACGGCCGTACTTGGAGATCCTAGATCGATTTCGTAGAACCGTGAGGGGGGGGGGACCGTAAAAATCTCTTGGAGGGGGGGCGACGTTAATTCCAGACTATAATTGAACGGACATTGGGTGGCAGTTGCAGTTATGGAAACGGAGACTATTTCCACGGAAAGGAACCAGTAGACATTTTATTGGTGATTTCGGACGAAAGCAGATTAGAAGGGAGGAATGGACCAGTGGTCATGAGAGGGGGAGATGATCTGTTTTCAAATGGCAACCGCATGCTTTTTTGGAATCGGAAGATTCGGAGAAATAAGTTACTTCGAAGGCATTAATCTGAGCCACGTGTGTGTTCGGAATTTAGAATGCTTTTCTCGGAATTAATCTTTATAAGACCTGTTTTTTGAATTGGATATAATTAGAAATAAGCTTCATTAGCGTTCAACTCATTTTATAACAGTTTTTTTTTTAAGTAAAATTTCTTAATTAAATTTTTAAGCAATTGAAATGATTTTTAAACTAGAAGTTGAATATTTTATTGAAGAGTTGATACTTATTTTCACATTTTAAAAGAGATTAAAAAAATTACCAAAAATACTGCCGGATTGCATAGATTTTTAAAAAGTAAAATCAGGAGTTTTTGCAAATTTAGTTTCTAATTTTTCTTTTATGAAAGTTTTTATTTTCTTGCTTTGGGGTTGGAAAACAGAAAAAAAATATTAAAACATGTAATTTTTTTTTTTTTCATTTTATTTTTATTTTGCCTTATTAGATTTGGTGAAAGTAGTTTTAATTTTGTCCAAGGCTAGCGCTTTAGTTTATATGGTATATTTTTAAAAATTACTTTTCCATTCTATTACAAAACTTCATCTGGTAATAAATTGGTGAAAGACTCGAACTTTGTCCACATAAGACTCGACCAATAAAATTAAGCTTTTCTTATATTTATTTTTGAATATTAAAATCTAACAGCATCATAAAACATAACTAGTTAAACATACACACAAACACACTTTGAGTTAATTAAAACATTAAGTAAATACATTTCAAAAAATAATTAGCAAACAAGTAAATATATAAAGTCTTCATAAGTTTCTCGTGACTTTTTATAATTTATTTCTATCGGATCGTCATATCGATGGAGACATAGATAAAATATTCTTGATGAAAGTATAAGAAAAGAATGCTACAATACTGAATGCTTGTATTAAAAATAATGGCATTTACATATGTTTGCTGCCCATTCTACTTACTGAAAATAAGTGCTTGCAATACTTTCAACAAGGATAAATATGTAGATTAAAATAAATTACTAGCTTGCAAGTTGCACTAATTTCGATTTTTCACTTTAGCTGTGTAAGAGGCAAACATAAATTTAAGTTTTGGAAAGTATTTTTTAATATTATTTTTAATCCAGTGCATTCTATGCATGAATTAATGAACTAAAGAAAGAGAGAAAGAACGAGCAAGAGGTATATAGAGAGAGGAAGAGAGAAAGAGAGATAAATACAAGAGAAAAATAGAGATAATGAAAGTGAGAAAAAGAAAGTGGAAAATAACAAGAGTAAAAGTTGGTGAATTGTTTATTGTCATCATATTACGAAGATAAATGGACCTCGTAATTTTGAACCAGGTCAATAATTAGAATTGGAACATCACTCACACAAAACTTCTATGCCAAGCCAATGTGAGGACACTTTGAGCCACCAAGGTAGATTGAACATGTATTTATCCCTGTACATAATGAGTCCTTAAGCAGGATTCAACGTGGACAGTGCTAGCAATGTGTTCGATGACCACTAGGCTACCACGGCCTCGAAAAAGAGGAGAGAGAGAGGGAGGGAGGAGGAGGATGGAGAGAGAAAAGCATAGAGAAAGAGAGATAAATCGAAGGAACAGTGAGTGAGTGAATACTTACGTCGCACTTTTCAGCTACTCGTTGGATTTTGGCGAAGCACCTCGTAATTTTGAACCATGGGCAAGTGACGAGGAGGACCCTTGGGCTGGCACTCCTCTTGAGATATCTTTGGGGCCAGAATGGCAATTTTTTCCAACCAATCCAAGAAGAGAATGCGGTTATGTAGATTAGGAGGTATATTTATTGGAGTTTTAGTATTCGCGAAAAGCTCTAGGTGAAGTTCTAGGAGAAGAGTTCTATGAGTCGGTCTAATAGTGCCAGTGAAGTTGAGTTCTAAGTGGGTCCGAGACCCGAAGATTATCCTTCAGCCGGATCAAGTTGGATCGAAGAATATATTGACGATATACGGAATGTATATATATACGATATATATACATTCCATTTATATACATACAACGGAATGTTGGCCGTGGAATAGCGGTAAGATAATTTAGATTAAGCTTGAAGACTAGAGCGGATTCTAGTTAATTAGGAAATCATCTATAAATATAGATTCGGTGGGTTATTGCGCTATTTGTTAGAATTACAGTTTGTGTCTCATCACTCCTGATCATAAGCCTTCTAGACTAGTGTTGTTTTTTTGAATATAAATTGAAATCATAATAAACTAATTTTAATTATGGAAGATATTAATGGTCAATCTTTCATTTCCTCAAACATGGGTCGCGTGGATGATGAAGAGATGATACCCCCAGCCCACGGGGTATCCCAGGTTCTTATATCGATCAAGTAAATGCTCAAAAAATTGTTTTAGTTATGAAGAACTTGAGGTTAAGTTATATTTCACACATTTCAAATTTAAGCACACTTGAATAAAAATAAGTGTGGTTCATTAATGTGTGTGTTTCATAAAATTAAAATTTCTATTTTAGTAATGTAATTTTAACTTTATATTAACTCGTATATAGAGCCTTAAGAAAATTTACATAAAGGTATAAATGTTTTCAAATGAAAAATAAAAACTAAATTAAAAAAATGTTAAGAGCTATCAGTATTAACCCAGAATAAAGTGATAATTATGTCTTCAATTTACATCAATACTCCTTTCAGTATAGATAAACACGACAAATATGTGCTTATTCTATAATATACACACAAAGTATTGGTATGCATATACTATAAAAATCAGCACCAAAAAAAAAAAAAAGGTAGTTTACCGAAGTTGCATTATTTTCATCGCAATCATTCACTTTCAACCTAATTTGTTTATTGAAAATTTTTTTAAAAATGCATTTTTTTCTACTATTAACTTTATAGGAATTTTCTAGATATGTATATTTAAAACCCCACTTTTTCATAAAAAAAATAAAATGAAAAATTAAAAAGGATTTTAACTTCTGAGATAAAAGTACAAGGAAATGAATAATATTTATGCCACTATTGCCAAATCTTTTAATAATTTGCAGAATTGATTGCAATAATTGCTAAAGATTGATAAAATAAATCTCATGATCCTGGAAAATAATTATCATAGGCTTCAGGCTATAATACCTCATTCTGAGCTGATTACCAAATGCTAATAATTAAATCAGGAAGTCTCTTCATGCATTAAATGACTACTTGTTACTTAATTGTGTCTTAAATATTTCATCACATTGAATTCCAAATTCAAATATTTAATGAACTAAGAAAGAATTAAAAGGTAGACTGTTCATTATTTTGCACTCTGGTTTATTTGTGAAAAATTGCTTAGAAAATTTTAAAATGTAAATAGAGACATTACTCTGGCAATACTTGCATGTACACCTTGTAGTAAAACGTTTCTTAACCTATTTATAATCATTGCTATTGAAATAGATTCAATTTTTGTGAGAGAATATCAAGTAAAATATAGATATATATATACAAATAAAGGGATTTAAATTTATCGTAATTTATTACATTATTAAATTCATTGTATTGAAATTTGCAATAGAATTAAAACTGCGCCCTGAATATCAATAGAATTGAAAAGATCTTCAGAATCAAAAGTTAATCAAAACGTTTTCTAAGTCAATTCCTACTAAGGTTAACAAAGAAAATTTTTATTTTAGTTACTTTTTATGAAATAGTTACAATTAATATAAGTATGTATATACATAGGACAGAATCACAATATTAAGTGAAAAAATAGATAGCAATTTTCCTTTCAATTTTCCATTTTCCTTTCTATATAGGGTGTTGGACTATTTTTCTGTTTGTTACTATTTATTCATTAATTTAATTTAACTATTCTAATAAAATAGTACAGTAAAAAAAGAAACCGTATTCTCAGAAATTAGGCCATACAGGTGGGTTTTGAACCCACGACCTTTGGATTAGAAGTCCAACCCGCTATCCATTGCACAACAGGGACACAATGAGCGTTTTTCGTTTTTATATATGCTGTTGGACTATTATTTTTGTTTGTTACTATTAATTAATTTATTAATATTTGAAAAAACTGTATTAACATCAAGTGTCACCACTATAAGTTTTAAAAAAATGAATTTGAGCTCGAATGGATGAATAAAAAGTATTTTATTAACGATTAAAAATTTAACAAGATATTTTTATATATAGGTACAGAGTGAACTAATAGTGGCAATTGTGTGTGTGAAAAATCTCATTATCTTTAATACGATTCTTTGTCTCCTATTGTTAATTCCTGCTGTAGTATTAATTTTACTTTTAACTACTGTATTATAATATCTTGAAACACTTCTGATTAGTTATTATATGTATTTAAGATATCCGAGTACTTGCGACAACTTTTTTTGAAAAAGTGGAGATATGGAAATTTTTTTGTGATTTTTAGATTTATTTAGTATATTTTAAGGAAAAAATCGTAAAATTGAAAACAGAAATTTTTGTTATTATTATTAAAAGAAGAAAAAACTGGTGAAAACGAACAAAAAATTACATAAACGGGGCCCGATCTGTACAAAAAATTTTTGAGAGAATTCTCAATTTTTTTATTTTAATGTGTTACTTTGTTATTCATGTTTGAAATGACCTTTAAGAATAATCGATATTTTAATTTTTACAAAAACTAGAGCACTCTATCTTAGTGACTATATGAAATTGCTTAAAAAAACAGTGATTATATTCACATAAAAGACTGTAAATTTTGAAATAAAACAGTGATTGATAAATCTGAAGGTCAAAACACTTCTACTGTTATACAAAACATTCACAAAAAATTTCAACAAATTATTTTCAAAAACTTTTTCAGCAATCACTGTCCCCGCTTCAGTTTATCGAAAAAAACGTATTTCGATTAAAAGGCATTTAAAAGTTTGACATCTTGTGTAAAAATATGGCATCTTCTTTTATTAAAACACTTGTAGTTTTTGTTTTAATGAATGGAAAATAAAAACTTGGTATTTTTATTAAGCTAATAAGATGACCTATAAAATAAAATTATAAAAAAAAAAAAAATTGTCAATTTTTGAAAAAAAAACACATGATTTTAGGGTAGTCGGATACCTTAATCCATTTTAGTTGTTAAAGGGTTATAGATTCTTTGTGAAATCTAACTCTTAAGACAACATGTTGATTAATATGAGTTCTTAAATTTTTATCATATATATACATAAATATCTTTATTTTACACGGTTAATCACATTAATTTTAAAGATTTAAGTCTTATTAGATAATATTACATATTAAGATATGTTTGAATTAAAAATGTTTTTTAAAAAAGGAAGAAATTGGATTTTTTTTTCCAGAAAGAAATTGCAGAAAATCCTGGTAGACATTATAAAAAATAAATAACTGAAAAATCATAGAAGAGAAAAAGTCAAAGAGAGAACATAAAAATAAATACAGAAAAACCCTCCTGATTTCTCAAACATTATGTCGAGCTAAATAATTAAAATAAATCGTACTTCAAATCCGTCTTTTTGCAAATTTTGTAATGTTAATGACTATTTGATAAAGTTTTTAGTTATAACTATTCTTAGCATGGTTTCTTTCCTTTTAACGAAGCACTACAATTCATTCAGGATTTTGGAAACAGCATCTCAATTAATGTTTTTGAAATGTTTAGTATAAAGTTACATTAAAAACATTTTAATGAAGTTACATTAAACATTTTATTTCTTTAAGTTCTTTTTTTGGCTATTTGAATCAGAACCGAAGATTCTTTAGTGTTATTTAAGTGTATTACACAATTATTAATTTTACAGTTAGAGGAATCTTTTAGTTTATATTCAGTTAAGTGGCATTTTTAAAGAACATAAAAGAAATACCTTCTTAATTTAAATTAATGTACTTAAATTGAAGATATTAGTTGTAAAATTTATATATCAAAAAGAATAAAATTCGAAATAAACAGCTATGTTTAATTATTTGCATTTTTATGTATATAAATGCTACAAATTATATTCAATAATTTGCATATTTTGTGTATTATCTTTTTAAAAGTAATTTAGAGTGCGCAAAGTGTTTCAAAATTGTTACGATTCTGAAGGTATCCGACTACGTTCGGAGCCGTGATTTTAAAAAAGCGCATAAATGGATAATTTTCATGATATCTAGTGTCACTTAGATTAGACTACATGTATAAAATTGT
>BMAV01026030.1:58019-72743 GCA_019973955.1 Trichonephila inaurata madagascariensis | reverse complement strand
CCCCCCCCCCTCCCCAATACACCAGATACGCTCGTTTACGTGTTAAACGGTGGTATTGGGGAGCAAATCACGTAATTTTTAATCGGCATTTAAGAGATTAATTATAAACCGTACAAACTATCAAGATAAGTGTTAATTTTTGTTTTTAATTTTATATGTGACAATCCTATGGGAACACTGAAAATTATTAAATTTGTTCTTAACGTAGTATTTTAAAAATAATTATAAAATTCATTGCGCAGTACTGATATATTTATAAATGTAAATGTATATTTAATTTTTTATTTGTGTTTCCTTTTAGCATATTAATAATTTTTTTAAACTATCTTTTGTTTTCGACTTTTCAATATGCTCGCGTCCCCCTTGTAGGGTTATCACGCCCCCTAGGGGGGCGCACCCCATAGTTTGAGAAACATTGGTTTAACCACTTACCAGATCATGGTAAATATAATTACCATCAAATTCATCAATTTAATATCTTTATCAGTCATTTTCATCTGTCTAATTTGCTACTTATTTTACATATTATAGTATTTTCGAACATACTTCATAAATTGGTTGTGTTTACTATGTAGTACTGATCTGTGTTTTCATAAATTTCCTTGGAAATGATGTGTAGAAATTCTTATTTTCATCTCTCATCATTACTTAGAATATAAAATATTTCCAATGCACTATTTTTTTTAAAGTTGAGGCATTTACAGGATATATTTTAGAAATTTCATCTGAAGAGAGCTAGAAGGAAACAAGAGGTTTATAATGCCTTTCAATATAATACAGGGGTTGTAGTAAACATGTCCCCAATAAATCGAAAGAGATCTTAAAAATCAAAATAATTTTACCTACTAAGCTAAAATTAATTCCTTTTCTCAAATTAACCTCGTCCCCTCCCCCAAAAAATATTTTAATGTACCATCGCTAGTAAAAAAACGGCTCGGTAAAGGGTTAATTTAACTATATTTTTTCTTATGGTTGTTTTAATGGGCTTCCTTTGTAATATGTACATCAACTTTCACCTTTCAATAAAAAATTTATTCAGAGTATTTGTTTAAATATCATTATCCGAGACATACTTGCTTATTGCTTTAATTACTGATTATTGCTTCAAAAATTACTTTGACAATTACATTTTCACATGTCAAAATATATTTCTTAAAATTGAAAAAATAAAATAATTATAATGAAAATATTTTGCCATCCCACAAGAGATATTCTCTTTTTAAAAATGAAATTTTCTTTCTCAATTGAAGAATTAAATTAATGATGAGGAAACTATTTTGTAAACTTTTAACAATATATACATCGCGTAATATTTATATTTTTTGATTATTGTTTTGTATAATTTTTTATTTTATTTTTTGATTCATAGTACTATCGGGTAGGAGTATCTCTTTTTTCATATATGTTACCGTTAAAGTGCAAGATACACTATTTCACAGAATTACTAAGGCCGTGGTAGCCGAGTGGTATAGGTATCGGATCGTGGCTTGCCTTGTCCCGAGAGTTCGAGCCCAATACCACTAAAGACCCGCCGTGTAGGGCAGCGATGCACGTTAAATCTGTCGAGAGCTGAAACGTCCTCAATTTGGTGTGGTGTCGTAGTTAGGAGAGGGGGTGCCAGCTTAGGTGTCATCCACGTCACTTGACCATGGTTCAAAATTACGTGGTCCGTCGCCAAAAGCCCTCGAGTAGCTGAACAGTGTGACGCTAATATTAAATTAATCAATCAATTTACAGAATTACTAGGTATTTCATGAAATAATTAAAAAGTCAATTAAAGAATATAAAATCATTGATTTCTACGATTTAACTAGGCATTCTATAGATTAACGACTGCTTGTTCACATTAAAGTATGAAAGATTTTTCGAACCGATTCTAGCTGCTTTTAATCAGTTCGGAACCGCTTATAGCTGCTTTGCGATGACGTGTGTGTGAGTACCCTTCATTTCATTGCTTTTAGACATAAAATTGAGGCGGTATATTTATGTTAGTGTTTCTTACATTTTAGATAATTAACAAATGCTTTTGCAACTTGTTTTCAAGCTATGACTTCAGAAATGGGAGACTAACCTGTAAATAAAAAAAAGACCAATGCGAGAGATTTGAATCTTTATTAAATAAGCTTGGGACAAAGGAAAGAAGTTTTGCATCTCATCTCATCTGCTACTCATCGTAATCCAAAGCCCTGTAAAGAATAAATTCAAAATCGCTTTTGTCTTTATTGAAGGTACAATTTTAATTGATTTATTTTTTGGTAACATAAAGTAAGAGATAAATTTTTGTGACGAAGGTCGGGTCGTCACACACAGTTGCTTGTAAATGTCACGATAACCAGATATACATGATTGAAGCATTTTTTAAATTTATATTCCTTTCTTAATTGGTATCGATTTTAAGAAAATGCTTTTCCAATTTATTGAAAAGCTGGATCCCTGCATATTTTTATTCGCTCTCATAGAATCCGATTATTTTTGTCCGTCTTCATAATCTACGAAATTTTTGATATTGTCACTGTCGTTGAAAGTTTCTCCTTCAATCAAGCACGGGCTGCTGGATCGTTGAGAGGAAACAACTGAATGCGCATTGTCGGGAGACTGTTTATAACAAATGAACAGAGCGTTCTATTTCAGTGGCGTAGCTTACACCCCCCGTGAGGGGGGGGCAGGAATCTAGGGGGCCCAAGGCCTGATTTACGCAAAATATGTATTTACCTAATTTATAAAATATTAAAGGCAAAACCTGACTTTCAGGGGGAGGGGGGCCTAACATTTTCCATTACACCACTGGTAAATAGATAAAAACATTACACAGTGGCGCCAAAGACGTTAGAATTCCTACACCGCATAAAAAAAAAAAGATCGCACAAAACAAATCGGGAAAAAGTAAAATCGCATAAAAAGATCCCACAAAAACAGGTTCTACTGTGTTCTTAAAATTCAAGGAGTAGAAAAGTTAATTGTGCCAGTAACAAATGCAAAACATATCCTCCCCCTTCTGTTTAACTAATATTATCAATATGACTTAAAAGAAATTAAATCACCCGCATTTCTTCATTATTTACCAATTAATCATCTGAAATAAGGATACAATATATTTTTCGAGAGGTTTTAGCTATTTGTGATCAATTAATCTATAAAATAACTTTGAAATTGTTTATTTTTCTTTAACGGTCTATCATTAGTTATTTCATAGAATAACTAGGTAAAGTATGGAATGTTTAATCTATTATATACTTTAACTGACTTGCCCTTTCATGAAATACCTAGTTATTCTATGAAATAACTGAATTATACACTTTAATGGTGACATATATACAATTTGCTTTATGGATGTGAAATTGATTTAAATAAGAAATATTTGTGAATTTTTATCATTGTACTAAGTTTGCTGAAGGATTATAATTAAAATATTTGCCAATAAGGTCTTGTTGTTTTGGCTCAAAAGACCCCAAGTGACAATTTCGTACCAAACTCCACTTTTTTTAAAACGGACCCTGATGATATCATTGTTATTCCAAATTAAAAAAAAAAAGAAGTTGAAAGACCAAATATGTCAGCTCTTGAAATTTCTGTGTCTGTGGAACGCTTTCTCGTTTCTTTTTCATTGGATCGACTTCTTTTTGAGCGAATGTGAAACTTGGCCAGAATCGATCAACTTATACCCTTTATTCTTTTGCTCCCACTTTTCCAATTTTTTCCCCTCCTATTTCATTCTGTCTTTTCTGTCACTTTCTTATCTCTTCTTTCCGTCTTTTTCTTGTTATTGTATTGACTCGGGCTCCACTTACACGACTAATGAAGCATCCGAATTTTTTCCCCTCTTGCTTTTCGTTGTTTGGCAGGAAGAAGACGAAGTCTTCCGTTTAATTTTTATTATGATATTTTTACTTTTTATTTCTTTCTTATACTTTGGCAACGACGGGTTTTGTTCGATTATGCGCGCCTCGAAAGTACATTATTTACTTTGTGCGTTTAGTGAGCAGTTTTATAATAATGATTTTATGGAATTCTTTTTTTTTTTTTCGTACCCTACTGTTTCTCGGATTCTTTTCTCTTCAAAACCCATTAAATGAAATAGTCGGCAATACGTCTTTAAGAAGTGATTTGCTTCTAGAACTTTTTTTTTTTTGTTCCCTTCCAAAATGGAATTTTTTTCAGTTGTTGACTGCTACGTATTCTTTGGATCAGATTTCTTACAAAAAAGTAATTAAAAACGCTCAAACAATAGGGAAAAAAGGTCAAATACTTATAATTAAAACAAGAACAGGATTGTAAATTGATATTCTGAAAGCTCTTTTAGAAAGTTCTACTTGAAGAATTTCAAACAACTTTAGTATCGTTGAGAATGTTTTTTGTCTGGTTTGAACATGTGAATCGAGCGTTCTTTTGCTAAGTAAATATGATAAAAAGTAAATAAATTTAAAAAAGCACAAATGTTAAAAGCTTTAAAAAAATTGTCATTCACATATTCAGTGAATAAAATTGCTTAATTTTTACGAGTCAGAGAAACAAGCAGGGTTGCAGAATTACTTAAAAATATTCATTTCCATGATTAAAAAAGCCCACACGCAAATTTGAAATAAAGTGAAGAGATTATCAAAAATATTGAAGAATTAAACAAAAAATTAAAATAAAGAAAATTATAGACAAAAAAATAATGTGTGAATGTTTATATAATATTTAATGATACGAATTAAAAAAATTATACTAAAAAATTAAAAGAATTTTTGGGACGAATTTTTTTCTGTATTAAAAAAAAATTAATAGCATATTTAAAACATTTTAATTTTAAAAAAGAGTTAATGACGTATATTTTTTGCATGCAAAAATTATTTAGACTTTTAATTGGGATATGATGAATGAGGCCCAGTGGTTGAGCAGTAGCATGTCGCGCTTCCACACTATAGGCCCGGGCTGGGCAAGGTCAACTCAACCTTTCATCCATACTAATATAAATGAGTTCAGTTCAGTTTAAAATTATAAGTGAATGCTTATTAGAGCGTCGCAATATAAAGCAAAACGAGGGCTATTGGCGATTGCCCTCGTCGTTTAGGACTATGGTCAAGTGACGAGGGTGACACTTAAGTTGCCCACTCTCTAAGCTACCAAACCACACCAACGATACGACTTTTCGACACGACAGATTCAACGTACATTAGCCCCACTACATGATGTTTCTTCAGTGGCACTAGGGATTGAAATCATAACACACCGGCTATTAGGCTTCGGCCTTAAAATTATAAGTAAAAAGGTAGAATAGGTGCCTTTTTATACCCTTATGAAATTTGATCAATTCTTATAATGTATTCATGATATACTTGTATTGAATTTTTACTTTTTTTCCAATCATTAAATTTATTATAATTAGTGAATCTTTATATAATTATAATTCTAGAAATATATTTTGAAATTAAATTAAGCTCCGGTTGAATTTTGTTAATACTTTTAAGTATAAAGAAATTACGACATATAAGCAGAAAAATGCAAGTTTTGTATTACGTTGGATGCAAGAAAATTCGTCCACATATTTAAATAACAAATATATATATATAGCTTTTGTTATTGAAGCAATGTTTTAACATTCAATATCAACCACAATGATAAATTATAAGTTGATTGAAGAAATAAAATATATATAGAAATATCGATTGAGGGCTTAGATTTACTGCAGAGATGAACAATGTTTCTATAAAATTGTATTTAAATGTTCAAAAAAAACCCCACACATTGGAATTGTTATTTTAACTGAATGATTGACGATTTGATTCAAATGTGATGCAATCAATTATGCATTTACAGCCTACTTATGTAAGCTGCTGAAAATGGATGACTAGGAACTCTCTTTGCTTTGCTATAAAAACAATTTTAGTTTGATATACGAATAATTATCGTGAAGGGCATTCAATAAGAATAACAATGATATTCAATTATGTATCCTCCATAAAATATAGTAACTGTAATAAAAATAAACGGTATTATATAAGCTAAAAAAGCAATACCGAATATTATTACACATTATTAAATGACATCAACCCAATTAATTTCTACTCAAATAAATATTTTCTTAGACGAGAATATAACTGATATGTTTACATTTTTGAATTTCTATAATAATTGGAAACATCAAAGAAGAGTTAAAATGATTATTTTAATGATAACATAACTCTGTATAAAAATAACAAATCAGTTCCTATACTTAATAAATCATAAATATAGGTATTTATAATGTATTAGGGCTGTTATTTAACCAAAAAAATTCTATAAAATATGATGGGGCTACGGTAGCCTAGTGATTTGTGGTCACGAACTCACACCTAAGTGTCGTGGACTCGAGTCTTGGAGTCATTGAAGACCCACCGTGTAGAGGAAGCCTATGCACGTTAAATCTATCTAGGCTCAATGTTATTCCGGTGGTGGGGTAGTTGAAAAGGAGGGTGCCCTTTTGTTTTCGTCACTTGACCGAGGCTCAAAATAACGAGGTCCGTCACCCATAACCTCGTGATGCTTTATGGTGCCCCGATAATAAAACTCACACTTAAACATAAAATATGATAAAATTATATCTGATTACATAAAAGGCAAATACTTTGAAAATGTTATTAAGTTTTGCTGTAGCTACGATATTCAGACTACGGTCAATATTATATAGGCGAAGACATTTCAAACATTTCGTGCATTATAAATCAGCGTTTGATTCTTATTACGGATCAAAATAGAAATATTGCTTTTAAAAGTTTAAACTATTTTCTCTAGAAAATTGGTCAAGTGGAATGAGATAATAAGGAAAATGAATTTGTCAGGTATTATATTATTTTATTGATGAATTTATCATGTGGTGGGTGCTTGCCAATATAAGTGAATGTGTTGATCTATATAGAATTTCTATCAGTTTTTTTTCCAGTGCAGTGCAAATCTGTTTAATAATTGCAGGAAATTTACCACAATGCCACACACACAGTGGCGTAACGTACACCCCCTACACCTCCCTCATCTCTAGGGGAGCCCAGGGTTCTAAGAGGTCCAAAGCTTTACTGCCTCCAAGTACCTATTCTTTGTAAAATCCAACGTGAGGGGCCCAAAACCAGACTTTGCAGGGGATCAGAAATATTCTCAGTTACGCCACTGCACACACATATTCTTTTCACGTCAGTTTTATATCATACGTATCATATAATCTGTTAAAGTATCATATAGAAAGTAAAATTGTACTTATAAGTTAGTGTTTCCTTACATTGTTGCAAAAATATGCTTGAAAAATTAAATGTTTATAATTAATTAGCACAATAACTTATTTGCGATGTTTTCGTTTTTTTGTATCTAACTGTGATTATCGGTTTTCTGCTACTATTTACGTACGAAAAAATAAACGTAATTTATACAAGTAAAATAAAAGTTTGCATTATATAATGAAATACAATTTGCTGAATTTTTAACTTTACACGCAATGGAAAAAAATAAATAAAAAAAAAATCTGAATGACATAAAACAAATTTTAAAACAGAAGCAGCGTGTCTATTACTTGAAAGGATTTAAGAATTAGTTTCTTTTTCTTTTATCCGAGCTTCAAAGAAGGAAAAAAAATGTTTTCTTAGTAAATTGACCCTTTTCATTTATCCCCAATTCAAAAACAAATCGAGCATTGCATTTCAAATAATTGAGTCTAATTGCTGGTCGTCAGAGCCAGATTCCAATGATCTAGAGATTTCTATTGATAAAAAAAATCATCGACCAATCGCGATTCTTTAAAAGAACAAACCACAATGCGAAAACTAAATTGATTCGTAAAATGTGCCTGCACCAAATGTTTTATTCGCAGTATAAAACAAAGCATGCAAACGGAAAAGAAAATAAGAGGAAATAATAATAACAATAACAACCCAGGAATCTGGGCGGAGGATGGAAAAAAAAAATTCTCTCGGATTTTCAGGCATTCCAGTAATTGTCGTAATGTAATAAACAGGAGCGGGCGGGGTTAGTTAATGACCAACTTATATCTGCGGAATCTAGAACCGTTGATGACTGTTTTATTTTTCCCCTTTTGCTTCTTTTTACTCGAATGAAAAACAATTGTGAGCATTATATTCAACTTTTCCTTGCATTTTCGAAAAATAAACGGTCTTGATGTCTTAAACAATGACTTGGGAGCACAGCGATAATATCCCCACAATGGCATTCCAAAGAGTTGTTAAGTTTAATAGTCGGACTAGCAATTATTCTGAGAGTTTAGAAGAGAACCGAGGGGGAAAAAACATGAATAAAATACTCGGGAATAAGAAGAGCAATCATTAAAATTATTTAACTCGTGTAGCGCATTGTTTCAAAACGATGAAAAGAAAACTCTGATTGTAAGAAAGCTAGCTTTTCCTACTTGGTTCTTATTATCTCTTTTCTTTCTTTATAATTTTTTGTCCGCTTCTGCCTGCACATTTTAACGAACGGGTCTTTATCACAAGCTCATTTAAGAATAGAAGCACTATTTTTGAACCTGGCAATGCGTGTTTATTTGGAGACGGCTCGCAGCATTAGTGGAAGTTTATTTAAAAACATTTCGCATCAATTTATTTAGATGATGTGGAATTTATTTCGAGAATATTTGCGCATTATAATTGCTCTCTCTCTTTCTCTCTTTCCCTCGAAACTTAAATTAAGAGGAAAGTTTTACTTCATCCTAAACAAAAAGAGAACTGAAGCGTTTATACGCAAGATTAGAGAGCATTATTCTGATGAAAAACGTTATATTTTAATTCTTGCTTTTAGTCCTTTTCTAATTACGGCATTTATTTCCACAAAGAATGACTCTTTCGTGTCTTAAATATTTAAGGAAATTATGCTCGAGATTTTTTTTCTCGGCATATTAACTTCCTTTTTTAACTATCTCGAATTTTTCATGATCTTTAAAAAAAGAACCAAGTCTCATAGGGGGCTTATTTTCTTTAAAACATATGTTCATAAATTACTTTTTCTTGAAAAGCTCGAATGAAAAACCATGTGTTATGCTTTTCCAACTTTTATTATTTTATTTCAAACTTTTAGACACATTTTAATTAAAAAAATTAGATTCAATATGATATTTCATTTTATAACCTCCTCTTCTCATTACAAATCATTTAGTATTTGCTTTGTGATTATAAAATATGTTTTTCAGCAAGCAACTTTAAATTTACTGTAGTATTATGTCATAATTTTAATTGTCTCCCATATGGCTAAGACTTTTGGTAATTCTAAAACGGCGACATAAAAGAAAAGAATATGGAATCGAGGAAAGCACTTTATTAAGTTGGATTTTTTCTTATTGTTGTTACTGATTTTATATAAATCATAGAATCTCATTTGTTACTTAAGAAAATATTATATCTTAAATGTTGAAGTTTTTTAAGGGAACTTGCAAATAAATTAGTTTCAAATTTTTAAACAGTCAGTTTTTTTTTCAAAACCCTTTTAGAGCCTTTAAGTTCCGGATTAATATTACAGGTGTTTGGACATCATAAAATATATTTAAGAAAATATTTTTCATTTGCATTTGGTTAGATATTTAGCAATTTCTTAAAAATTATTTTAAAAATTTCAAAGGAAAATTAAAAAATAAAATGTTTAAAGTATTTATGCAGATTCATCCAACTGAAAATTTTTAACTCTCATTAAACTGAAATAATCTTCAACTATTTTATGTTACTAATTTTATAGAGCTTAATTTCATTGCGACTTGAAACTTTTCTTTATAGAAAGAAATCTGATAACAAATGAGTGCTCCCTATAAGAAAGATTCTTTTAAAGCATATAAACATGTTCAATTTTTCCTATAATCAGGAAGAAATTACTCTTTTAAAAAATTCTAAATCCAGTTAATTTGAGAAAAATCTTTAAACTCTTTCCCATAGAAAAAGGAAGACAGTTATATTTGTGTAATTATAAATACTGTTAAAAAAAAACGATGCAAGATAAGAAAAATTAAAAAAAATTCTTTCCTTTCCTGAAATAAAATTTTAATTTGATTCTTTTTTAATACACATATGTGCTACTAGCTTATGTTAAAAGTGCTCAAACAAAAATAGCTTTTTCGTATAATTTTGTTATCGCATTATGCATTTTAATAACAAAAAGGCGTTTTAATTGTTGAAACGTTTTGATAATAAAAAAATTAATGGAACATCTCAATTGTAATTTTTTAGAAGATAAAAAACAAGTTATATTTTAATTCTAAGGCTGCAATTGACCATAAAAATCAACCAATAAATATAATCAAAAGAAGCAGTGCCTAATTATATCAAAATAAAAGGATTAACTTAGTTACCTTCTTCAGAATTTATTATAACTAACTTCATTATACTACCAGTTAATTAAGCCGAAGCAGCGTGGTCCAAAAAATATTTCTAATATAAGCTCCCCGAGTAAAAGTTCTTATTTACAGAGAAAAATTAAGTCAAACTCGACACCGGAAACCGAACTTCCCTGCACGACTCCTTTCCAAATCACGTCACTTCTCTTCAAATAATTTTTTTTCCCGCGCACACACCAACCCTAGGATCAGCAAGTCGTCCCATTTAGCCGAATGACTGATCAAGAAGTGCTGCGAGCGACATCTCTGAACGCGCGAGGCAACTATCCGCTGAGGCAGCAAGGCCTGCCTTCGATGGTATAAAGATAAGAACAGGGGAGAAATTGATGGCGACTGAAGAGACAATAAAAAAGGGATAAGTTCCACACACACATACTGCCTGAAAGAAAGAGCACGAAGAATAAGAAAAGAAAGAAGAAGAAGAAGAAAGAAGAAAGTAATTTGTGAAATAATTAATTACCCGCACACTGTATTTGCAGTTATATTTTTACCGAAAACCCTTTTGAACGATGCCTAACCCTCTAAGTTAAAAGATCTTAAGCTGGTGTGCGCTTCTCCCTCTCTTTCAAAGTAATTAATCCTTTCGACTCTGCCGTATCCTTGCTCGTCCTCTGAATATTCATGAGCGCTTAATTTATGCAAGAGTTAGCAACAACTACTCGTATTGATCACCCCTCTCCTTCTTTTCCATTGTTTGCCCGAGCTGTTAAACCTAAGGGGACCCTGAGTGCCGCTCCATAGACCCCCCACCCCCTTTCCTTCTATCCAAAAAGAACCTCGGCCCTGCCTTGTAACTGGAGTTAATATATGCACAGATTTTTCTCGATACCCACCACTGTATATTTCATCGCACAGAAAATAAAACCAACATTAGCAATTCCCACGCCGCTGGTTCTTCTTACGAATTGGACTCCCGGACTATTTACATTGGTTGTTCGCATCCCTGATAGGGAAGAGAAAAAGTTGAAAAGAGAGAGATAGAGAGAAGAAGAGGAGGGAGGGGGTCTCTCTTCTAACTCTCTTTCATCGCACCCGATAAGGAAAGAGAGATAGAAGAACACAGGGAACATAGGGATAATGATTTATCCCCCTCAACTCTTAGAACGTGATCGGAATAATAGTGCCAGGACCACGAATTTGTCTTTTAGGGAGCGTTAAACACAAAACAGGGGGAAAAAAATTCAGAGAGGGAAAAGCGTTTTCAAAAATATACTGGTGGTTTTATGTATGCGTTGACTAAAGCGATGCCACAGTTCAAGACTTGATGACGGTTTTGCTGCGGTATTAATTAATGCTTGCTGTGAAATCGTAAATCCTGGAAGATTTCTCTGACATGTGTAATTAAACCGGATTTCGTATTTGTTCTTTAACCTTTTCTTTATTAAGCTTTTGGAATTTATTGTGTGTCCTGTGAAAGGTGATAGGGCGATAATTTGTTATCTGGAATATGAAGATAAAAAAAATTCGAAGAAATGGGAAAAGTTTGGTAGCTTTTTCTTGATTTATAAACACTAAAGTGTAAGAAGTTCTGACATGGCTCTAAGTTATCTGTTTTTTTAAAGAATTTGATATATGCAAAGCTAAGCAATATTATTTTCATTTTGTATCGTACATTTAAAAAGAGCTAGCAATTTATTGATGAGTAAATACCATTATTTGGGATTTTAGAGAATCTATATTGTTACTCTTCGAGGTTTGATTTTAAGAAAGACAAAATAAAGAAGGTACATTATTCATATTTGAGGACATTAAATTGTTTTAATACGTGAGATCAAGCCTTTGCAGCTCTTTTTTCGATATGCGGATCAAACATTTGTTTCATATTTAAAAAAAAGTCAAAATGTTCATTGGTACAATTTTTACTGAAAGTTTTCATTCAGGTAAATACATAAGATTATTATTCAAGCAAAATTCTCCACATATACTGAATTAGATTTCAGATTATATTTCATATGTTTATCATACTTTTTTACCTTAATTTTTGTTAAATACATAATACTGTGCTCTTTCATTTATTCCCTCGCATATATGTCTCAAATTGTACAAGACATTATTCTATTTACCATGTGCTACGCAAATTTCTTTCTCGAGTTAACTGAGAGAATTTATTCAGTTCCAAGTAAAAAAAAACCCTGTTGATAAATTTTATTTAAACATTTTAATTGTAATTTATTTATTTAGTGTAATTTATTAATCAGTAGTTTATGATAACCAGTTTGTTTTCAGAGATACAGCTTAAGATCACAAACTACATGGCATGAAGATTTAGTCGAATCTTAAAGGCAAATTAAGTGGAAGGCACTTCTCTAAATTCAGGTACTCTTACAATAATTTAATGACGTGTGTGTGGGGGGGGAATCATGAAATGAGATACCTATTAAGGTAATTTCCTCGTCACTTGAATATGTCACTGAAATTTACATAATTCAACATTAATATAAATATAAGTTCAAATTGATTACTATTTCCCATAGTATGCGGCATGTAAAATAACCTTTGGATGCTTGCTTGGATTTGGTGCTCTCGGCAAAATTAAATTCCTAGTATGATTTCGCATTGTCAGAACTTAGATGCCTCCCTCTGGGGAAGAAATTGGGCATCAAAATTACTTGCGGTGGTTGGTAAACCACTTATATGGCTCCACAGTAAAAAGAGATACCAGCTCCAGGGATATATACTGAATCTGCAGTGGTAAAACATCAATCTATAGCTCCATAAGAAATAAGTTTTTGAAGTTGACGTAGATAAGTAGAGTTGGCTGAGATATTTTATTATTCTTGTATATTAAGCAGAGGAAAAAATATTTAAATGTAGCTTATAAATTTTTTACATTACTCTTTTCATTTCTTATTTTCAAACAGTTCAATAAGCACAAATATTAATTTAAATAAAAACTCCACGAATTTTAACAATATTAAACTTACAACTCTATGTTAAGCCACAGAGATACATGTGTTGTTTATTTTATACGATCTTAACGCCTTGCGAAATACACTTTTAAAGAAACAAAATATTATTACTGTTCATAAAAAATAAAATAAGTGTAACCTCCCCTTTCTAATATAAGTACATATGTGTGTATTCAATTTAAAGTGTTCTTTTAAGATTATCTATTGTGTTTTTACCAACCTCTCTGCAAGACCAATAATTTTATTTTGTTTATTTTTTTTTATAAAAATAGATATTATACCTCTCTCTCTCTCTCTCTCTTATAGATTGTAAAGACTAGATTGTGATTGTTAACAAGGCGAATGGTTTCTTTATCCCACTGACCATTGAAAAAGTTATTTTTCACTTTTCCCCCCTCTCCTCCCCTAGTAATCCAGCCATTTGTCAATGATTCAAATTTAGTGTATACACTATTTCTAAATTGTACGGTGTCCAAGTAAAAATTTTCAGAATTTTTTTCTAACTATTTTTAAAAAGTTGGAATCTTACGTAAGTGAATAAAATACACTGAACGAATCTAATCAATTTACAGACGAATATTGTCTATTGCTTCCGTTTTATATGGTCAGGTAAGTAGTCTTTTTAAATAAAAACTCCAGAGACGTTATTTTAAAATGTTTGGTACTTTTTATTCTTCTTTTTATTTAAGAAAGATTCGTACCTCAAAATCCGGCATATAACGCGCACTTTTGAGACAAAAAGAAATAATATAATTTTTTTTTAAATCAATTCCTACTTAGATCAACAAAGAAAATTTTTATTTTTTGGCTACTTTTTATTAAATAGTTACAATTAATATAAATATGTATATACATATGATAGAATCACAACATTAAGTGGTAATTAATTTTTATTAATTATAATTAAATTACTGTATTGTCATCCAAAATAATCCTGTATATAAAATGTCAACTCAATTGAGCACTTTAAAATGTATTTTATTAATGATTGAAAATTCCACCAAGATAAATAAATAAATAGAGAGTGTGAGCTAACAGTAGGAATTGAATAAGATCGAAATTTACGGGAGTGCGTTATACGCAAGGTATGAAAATGAGAGCTTTATAATTTAAAAAAAGTTGACAATACAAAAATTTATATTGCTACATATGTCAAAATAACGTTTATGTAAAATAAATAACTTTCATTATGAACTTAAAAAGTTAGAGTTCTTCAAGCATACTTTTTCTAAAGCTTGGAAGAATACCTTGAATAAATGACTTCAAAACATAAGAACATTGAGCAATTACTTTTGATGTTTCTTCGTTAAAAAGGGGGTGTGCGTTATACGGTGGTGGGCGTTGTACGCCGGATTTTTCGGCAGGTAGTTTTCGATGTACTGTAGAGATAAGTACTTCCCAACCTTTTTATCGCCGCGGTCAAGTCAACGTTTGATAATTTTACCGCGATCCACTTAGGAATGGTACTTTGATTGTTTA
>BMAV01026030.1:35096-57919 GCA_019973955.1 Trichonephila inaurata madagascariensis | reverse complement strand
TACTATTAGCTCACACTCTCTCTATATTTATTTATATATTTATCTTGGTGGAATTTTCAATCGTTTATAAAATACATTTTAAAGCGCTCAATACAGAGCTGAAATTTTATATACATGATTATTTTGGATGACAATACAATAATTATAATTAATGAAAATTAATTGATTAAAACTAATTATTTTAAAGAATTACAAATGCAGCCATGTTGGTGACTTAGCGACCATTTTGGCAACTTGCGTCAAAATTTGAAAAGTTTTTTTTCTCACGTTTTAAAGCATTCAGCTGAACTGAAATTTTATACACACGATTGTTTTGGATGACAATACAATACTTTAATGATAATTAATAAAAATTAATTACTACTTAATGCTGTGATTCTGTCCTATGTATATATATATTTATATTAATTGCAACTATTTAATAAAAAGTAGCTAAAATAAAATTTTTCTTTGTTGATCTAAGTAGGAATTGACTTAAAAATATTGTTTTTATATTACTTGTATTTTAGATTGCTTTGATTCAATAATTTTAATTTAATTGTATTTAAATATGCCTTCAAAATGGAATTCAGTTACATCGAAAAAAGAATATAAGTTATTTAACATGGAATATAAAGTGATTTCCGTGGAAAGTCACACAAATCTGAGAGAAATACACCACACTAAATAAAATGGAAATAATTAAATGTTTATTGGACTGCCCGGTACCATTTGATCCACGGACGGGTACTAGTCCACGGCCCGGGGCTTGAGAAACACTGCTGTAAATAAATGAACACCCCTACACTCCCTCACGCGCATGTCAGGTTATTATTTGAGAAAATGAAATAATTTCACCTCATAAAAAAAAAAAAAAAAAACCGTTGAAACATATTTCTTTGAAAAACTGCACAATGTATTTAGTTTTTAAATCTTTGTCTGTCTAACACATTGTAACTCTTGTTTGTAAAGGCTCTAATTAAGGTGGAGTCACAAGTTCCTCCCAAGATGTAGCTTATAGAGAGAAATTATGATAATGATATACAACCTTCATTGCTTGGTCGTCATTCAAAATTACGAGGTGTGTCACGAATAGCCCTCATATTGTTCTAAAATGACTAATTCACAAAAAAAAAAAAAAAAAAAAAAAAAATCTAAAAGGTTATGAAATGTTTTCCTCTATTTGTGAAATTTCCTTCTATATGTTTCGATGTTTTCTTTTGGATTTGTGACTTAAATACACTTATCCCTTTTAACACTTCAGCTAATGGTACCCAACCAAATAATAATCTTAGGACATTTGTATGGCAATTTCAAAAACATTGGTTTCGGGGAGACATGGAATTCCGAATTTCTTTGTCCAATTAGAAATCATAGGTAATTGAAAGTTAAGAACTAGTATCCTCCCCCGCCCCCGAACCTGATAAATTTTACTCTGCACCTATGAAAATATGCCTTTTTTGTACAATTTAAAATAAATTTGTTGTTCATTGAATAAGATAAAAAGATGCTACAAAATGTGGAAAAACCCAATTAAATAATTTTTTAAGTATATGTTGCAGAATAATTTCATTACTTTATATTTTCAAAACAAAAAAATTCACCTCGTTTCAAATTTGTATTAATAATTTGACAGAGAGTATTCTCAGTTTCCTTATTTATCACTCTATAAATAAAAATGGTATAGTTTACCTATTTCATTGACGCAATAGGATAAAAGTTTCTAAGGAGATGCAAAAGTAAATTTAAAGACAAAATTATTGCTGTTTAAGTATATACTTTTAAATTATATAAATATTATTGGTTATATAATTAGAATTTCACTGTTCCAAAAACATAATTGAAATTTGTTTACATATAAACTTTTACCAATTTTTTTTTTTAATTTTGAGATTTTAATTTAAAATATAACGTAAAGAGATTGTTTGTGCAATGATTTCTAAGGCCTCCAATTGTCTGTGAAGGATTTGTTCTTTTCGAACTCAAACTTTTAAAAAAAGTAATGAAAGAAAGGAAACATAGAATCTTAAGGCCATTTCGATGTTTTTTAAAAAAGTTTTTGTTTCATGAAAATCCAGGAAAATTAATGAACGATATTAAAGTTTTAAACTTAGAGTCGAGTTTTTCAACAATAAGATCAAACTTTGAGGTTATGATGAAATATTTTTTATAGTCAGAGGCGCATATTAAGAGCTCCTAAACTTTGTTAAATTCATAATCGACTGAATATAGGCATTACAGCATTAGTTTTTTTATTTTTTTATTTACCCTTCTTTCCGAAAATACATAACAGATATTGATATTTTAATAAAGTGGAAAGTTTTATTAAGTAGATTATATATATACAATACGACAAAACATACAGAAGAAAATACAGCTGAATTAGTTGTACATTACTTAGAATTTTTTTTAATCCGTAGTATATATAAATATACAGTCGGACCTCTATATAACGATGTCGCTAAATCCCGCTAAAGAGTTCGTTATATGGAAAATTCGTTTTATAGATATTCACTTTTAATATACTTTATAAACCACACAAAACAAATTTTAAATTCATAAACACTATATATTAAAAAAAGTAATTATTCACACCTTTTTTTAAAAATAATATATGTTTATTTTATCCATCAAAGAAGAAAGAAAAAAAGAAAACCTTCAAGAAATACAAGAAAGAAGAATGTCGAAGAATTCACTGTATTTTCAATATTAAGAAAATAATTTTACTAAAATTAATGAATTTTATGGACAATTTATAATTTAAAGCAAAAAGTAATTTTAAACATGCATTGATTTATAATTAGAACACGGGGACACGGGACAACTCCACTGAAATTTAAAGAGGATATAGAAGATGATTCTTGTGAACTGGACAATGGGAGTTAAAGGTTGAACTTCCTGGATGAAACGTCCAGAACTCTATTGCTCTTGGTGTGAGTTAGGATCTATTAAAACCAGTTCAAGATTTATGACCATCATAAAATGTGTTAAAGAGAGAATAACTTGAAATTTTTTCAGAAATTCTTAAAAAAAAAAGGAGAACGAAAATTGAATCACAAAAGAAACAGTTCGTTATATAGAAAATGCACTTCACTATGGAGAGGTTGTTTTAACAAAAAAATCGTGAATCCATTTTTTTTTTTATTGTTTTTTCTTCTTTGTCTTGCTATCTTAAAATGATGGTTATTTATTATCTTAAAAATGTTATTTAATTTTTATTACAAATATAAATTTAATAAATCTGATTTTAAAGCAACATAGTTCATATTTAAAATACAAATTTTTACTTCATATATAACTATAGTGTGCAACTATTGCCCTTTTTATTTTATTTGTGCTTTCGAATATATATGCATGTACACGTAAATAAATAATAATGTTACCAATTTGTTTCTGATTAGTTTGTAAATAAGACCACACAGAATTATTGCTTATATATTATTTTTATGTTTTTGTTTAATACGAATGATATTCGAAAGTCCTTCAGACAATTTCTGTGAATTTAAATGAATCAATTATGCATGAAATTTAAATAATTATATATCTCATATAAAATACATTTCTAATAGTTTATTATCTTTGCTAATCCAATACTTTATTATACTGTTTTAGTTTCATCTATTCCCCTTCTTTCATGAGAAAGTGTTTAGAAATACATTACGATGACTCAACAAACTTGCATTGTTTCGCACTAGAAATAAGAACACCTAATAGAAATTATGTATTTTGTTACGTTGTATTTTATTAATGAGGTTTCACTTGTTACAAAATTCTAAATTTATAAATGTTTTAAGAAACTCAGTGAATATAAGATAATTTTACTTATCTTCAATTTATAATAATTTATGTTACACAAATAGTTATTTCTCAAACACATAAATCATTATTTTTGAATCAATTCCCATTTAGTAAATTTAAGGGTAATTATGCGTGGTTAGAGGCTCTATTTAGGACAGAGGATCATAAAAAACAAATGATTTCTTCTTTCTCAATAACAAGTTTCAACCTCATAAGATAAACTCATATTTGCACTGTAATATTTAATTTTCGCACATATTTATTAATAACCACGTCCAAACTTTTTACTTGTAATAACATATATTATATGAAGAGAAGCATTGATGAAAATATAGAATTGATTATTATAAAAGTCTTTGAAGAACTAGATATTTCATTAAAATTATATGATTAAAATGTAACGCTTTTAGAGATTTTCTCTTTTAGAATATAATCATAAACTCTTTTATTTTAAAAATTCATATACACATTTGATAATTTTCTTCCCACTAGATATGTATAGGAATTGGGCTGTATAATTTGAAAGCATCTCGGAAATTCGAAAGCGTTTGAAAGCATTTTAAATGTTCTATGGATCAAAAACAGTTTAATGGTTCCTTTTATTACTATTTTTATGTCCAAAACTCTCAGCTTAAATGATTTAATAAAAATAAATCTCTTTTTCAGGAAATACTTAAATATAAATGGAGCAAATGGAATATAAGTTTTTTTTATTATTTATAATGGGGTTGCAGATTGGTGTAATACTATTGCAGACCAAGTACATTACCCGGGAACTGGTATCTCTTTTTTTAGTGCTGCACCATATAGGCGGTATACCAATTGCCTCAAATAATCTCGATGCCCTGTTGTAGGAATTTAATTTTGCGAAGAGCACTTAAGCCAAACAGGCACTTAAGGGATATTTTACATGCCGTATAATCATGCGACATGGATGACGTTTATTTTTTTGCATCATGAAAATCCATCGACTTGAGACTGGGTCGAATCCGCTAACTTGGGTGTACAAGACCAAATCAACTACGTCACCCAGCCGACAAATAAGTTTAAAAAATTTTAAATAATATTCAAGTCCGGACAAAGTGAATTTTAATTTAAATTCAACTTTAGCTACTATATTAATGAAGTTCAATAATAATGAGATGGTAATATCTTCTACAGTGGGTAATAGTCATGGTAGAGCCGAATGGTAACTGTCGGGATCCATGGTTAGCGTTATTTTGTCGAAACGTGTGTTAGTCCTGGTGCCACAGAAATCCAACGTGTAAGGGCTTATTTATGTTAAATTTGTCGAAGCTTAATGTTCTCGTGAATGTATGGCGTGGTGTGGAAGTATGAATAGAAGGATGTCAGTTCACTGTCGTTTTTGTTACTTACCCGCGATTCCAAATTGCAAAGTTCCTCATCGATAGCCGAAGTTATTCAAATATAGGCGTTAGCTAAGTTCATTCTACATTAAAATCATCTAAAGGACTCCTTTTGCAAATCTCTTACATGAGATTGGATCGCATTTTGTTGTATAGAGGTAAAATATATTTAAAAAATGAATCATTTATTCGTCTTGCATGTTACTTATGCAAGCCAAAATTTGAATGCAATTTTTCCCCTCTTATCCTGTATTTTTCTCGAGCTTTGGATCCTTATATAGAAAAAAAAAGAAAATCAACAATGATTGAATACGGGGGTGATTGTATCCAGGGTGCCGCCTTGCAGCTCTAGACTCTTCAAGGTGAGCTCGACCCTTTTTGGCCTCCTCCAATACCCTACGTGCAATTTTCAAAAGACGACATTAATAACCAGTCAATCTATCATGGTATATAATCAATTGATACACATTTTTTTTAACTTCCCTCCAGACTGTTTTGGTGGAGAAATTTAAGTACGAACATGTGAAGATGTGCGGTTTACCCTTCAGAACTTGTGATCCATGTACATCAGGTCTACTCAACCTTTCTTTCTGATGGGGAGCATACACATGTCAGCTGTTTCACGCGCGTGCGGACCGCATATATATATATATGTTAATTATAATTCACAACATGAGGATAAATGGGGGAGGATTAGGGAGAAATGCTTTACAACCAAGATAACATTGAAAATTTAAAATGTGGGAAAATTGATCAAAATATTATAAATCCTATTTTGCTTTTTTTTTAATTATTTTTTATACTTTTTGTTTTGTTTTTGTCATTAACGCTAAATTAGAAGCTTTTAAGAAACAATCCTTCACAGTTTCTGCGTCAGTAAACGGTTTCTTATGATTACCAATAATATAACAAACTTCATAGGATGTCTTTGTTACCGCTGTAATATTATCACTGACAAAACACTTTGTCGCTGTTGCAAAGATTATTCAGGAAAGCATATTTATCCCCTCTTGAAAGAGATCTTCGAGCATACGTGTCATTGAATGTGATTCCTGTTTATTGATATTTTTTAAATACAGCACTTCAAACAATTACTGATCCATGCTTATTTTTCACTACAAAATAGTCATTCTCCAAATAGTCTTGGAATGATATATTTTCTTCGAATATTTTTAGCTTGCAAGATGAGAAAGAGAGTTAAAAATTAGTTCCACCCATAAAATTGTCGCTACTCCACTGCTGTCCGTTATCACTAACCGTAACCGTTCTAAATAGAAAAGAATATCAATTCGTTCCCGTATGACACCGACAACAAAAAGCAAAATTAATATATTTATTTCTTGACAAAGAATATCCCACCAAATTTTTAATACAATGTTCTTAAATAAGTGAATTTCTCAGAGCAATGGACCATGGCCGGGCCACTTAAAAAGATTCGGTGGGCCACATGCGGCCCGCAGGTTGAGTATCGCTGATTTATCTAAATAAACTTCAGGAAATGAAATTCAACTCTTTGAAAGAATTGCAACAAAAAAGAACTAAAAAAATTGTTTTAGATGAAACATAGAGAATAAAAGAGCAAATCTCTCAACTTGAATATATAGCGCTTCAGATGAACATTTAGTTAAATTTCTTTATATACTGTCGTGTTACTGTCATTGTATAACTAAGTAATGAACTACAGGAAGCAGATGTCTCAATTTCCGATCATGGTCAAGTGATGAGAAAGCCATTTGAGCTCATCTATCTGTCCATCGATTTATCTCTAACCTATCTATCTCTCTAGTATATATAGAAGAAAAGCGACTCATTCAAGACGAAATTTTCGGTACTATCAGACCTACAGACTTGAAACTAAGCTAGCATGTTTCTTTTAATTGGATATCCATTAAAAACGGATTTACGGAAATCGACTCCCAAGGGGGGGGGGTATGGAGGTATTTTAGATAAAGAATTCCCGTTTTTGAACTAGTAGACATGTAGAATTTGAAACGTGGGAAGCATGTTTCTTTTGATGAGTAATGATCTGGAGCGGGTTTTGCGGAAATCGGAGAAGGTGTATTACGGGAAAGTTCCGTTTTGGCAGTTAGAACTCTCTCCCTTTTGAAAATATAAAAATTATTTTAAATGTATTCAATGGCCTAATGCTAAGAATTAGATATCAATAACTTAAAACAATACATAGTATTACATTCGTGACGGATCTATAAGCGTTCCTTCAATTAATCCTCTTGGGAAACTTTTGGGTTATCAATTCGCGTTATTCAAAACCAACCTTTCGGAAGAAGAGAATCGTGATATTTAAATTAACTTACTATATATAATAGAAGTTTTCTAGCTTGAATGGAGAGTAGGGGAGGAGATATAATCGAGTCAGGTGAGATTGCTACTGAAGGTATAGAATTAGAATTATTGTGATTTGAGATTGATTAAACTTTAACGTGTCGATTGTTCAATAAGATTAAATTGATATTACATTAAATTCGATGATAGGTTAAATCCTTTATTAAAGTAAGGATCAAGTTTGATGGTCTCCTAATCATTCAAGTTTTACCGTCGTTGTTCCATTTTCGCGATTAGAATTGAGACATTCTCTTACTATTAATAACTAAAATTGTGTCCGTTCTTTGCGTGATAAATAAATAGATTATATTTGGATCATGTCGAGTGTTTCTTCCTTACCCCCCACAAATCTAGGGGCTCGAGAGAGAGGTGGGAGCCTCTCACACATTGTTATGAAATACCCAGCGTATCGGGTTTGTAACGGCTAGTGTATATATATATATATATATAGCTTTCTTTCTGTCTTCATTTTCCGTAGTATGCTACTTGAAGAATTTTGACATTCTGTTGTGTAAAATGAGCAACTAACTACCTTTGTAATTATTCTTCAAAAAATAAAGGCAGCTGGTGAAGAGAGGAATGTAAAACAAAAATATATGAACAGATTGTCAACTTATTTCTCCAGTAGTCTAGTCATTTATGTTTTCAAGAACCGGAATCTTTATGGATAGAAATAATCTTCGATTGTAGGTTCTACGTTTTATGATTAATATCAATATTTTATCCTATCCCAACGATTCGTCATTAAATTTAATAGAATCACCCATAGAGGATTCATAAGCATTCGAGGTAAACACAGACTCAGCAACTTTTTATTTTGAAGGATTGCTCCTTCTTTATCAGGCGTCTTCTTCCAAGCTAATTTTTATTCATAAAGACACCCCTTGCGATGGTAGTTACTTACTCACTGAAGACAAATTGTTAGGACGAAATAGCCTTATCTGGGAGCGTTATTTTTACGATAGAACCTGATTTTTTTATCCTCTTTAAACTGCAATTTTTTCCCCCTCCTAAATATTTAAACTGAGCCGTTGGTTTCTTGAATCAATATTTACACACTGTGTTGCGTTAAAGACAACATTTGCCGATGATAAAACTTCCAATAAAAGACTAAAGAACAGTTTTTGCTACCTTTGAAACTTAATAGCTGAGGGGAGTTTTGTTTTGTTTTTCAACGCTTTTATTTTTCGCGACGAAGAGAAGAACGAACTTTGATGGAATTTTTTCATTATTATTATTTCAAAAGCCCTATAAAAGACCCGCGATTTAGAGCATAAAAATCGTTTTTCTTGTTTGAAGAGCCTAGGAAAAGGAATTTAATAGTCCTTAATGAAGTGCTCCAGCTAACTGCTTTTTTAAAACTCTCTCGACTGGATATGTGTATTTTTTTCTTCTTTACTTCTGCTCGCGATGACTGTCAAATAACATCGTTTCGAGCGCTAATTACGGCAGAAGATCTTCTTGTGTATGTGTTTCGTATTTAAGGTCGTAAAAACTTTGGCACTTTGAAAGAGATCACGTATTAGAAACGTTCTTTTGTCTCTCTGTTTAAGTTTCAAAAGCAGAGTATGAATGAGCCAGAAAAAAAAATCTATTGAGTAAAAATGCAAACTAGGTAAGTCAAGAATACAGAAAAAAGAGATTAAAAAAAAAGGGTGAAATAAAAAAGTAATCTGTTAAGACTTAGTTTGGAAAAGTGAAACTTATGAAGAATTTTTATACCCAGAATAATAAATGTATGCATTATTGAAATGAAATACAAAACACATGAAAAACACCCGATTTATAAGTTCAGTTTCATTTTTAACTTCCTTTAATTATATTTTAACGCTTTAGCCTAGTGATTAATATTGTCAATACAGTGACTTACGATATTCATGCCGAATCTCATTTTTTTTAAAATTTATTTACTTATTTACTGAAAACGTTTATAAATCCCCGTGCATCGCACGGGTTTTACAGAAGTAAGTATGAAACACACATTACAAAAGAAAGAAGAAAAAAATATTTAAGTCATGAATTATTACTAATATTTACAATGAATTTACAGAACTTATCAAAAGTACTTCTGGTGGAAATAAGTTGGTGAAAACTGGAAGTTAATTTATATTAATGCCTTTGGGAGTCAGTCTTAAGATCTTTTTGTCTCTGAAAAATTTGGAACAAAGGAGAAATCTCCGATTAAAGGCTTTTTTCTTCTAAAAACCGATTGCGAGAAACTATGGATATTATAATGCATGTTAGATGAAACAAGGTAACAAATGTATGATATAAAAATTTTGAAGTTTAAGTGACTTCCTAAGCGTTTTGCGGATTTTCACAATTATGAGATTGATTGCCAGTAGTTCTTTTATAACATTAGAGGATGTTAATTTAATTAAAATATAAAAAAAAACCCCATTGTTATCAATTTTTCTTAAAAGAATTTCCCCGCATACAGCCTTTTTTTTTCTTTACCAAAGCAATTTTAAATCAAGCTAATAAATCATAGCTTAGAATCACATGAAATGCTGTGATTTCCAAGAGTAGTAATTAAAATTATATCATCAGTGTTATTAAACAAACCTAAAATGCTGGGTTTTTTTTTAATAAAATTAAAAGTTTGGGGAAATAAGTGAATGCCCTACAGAGTATGAAATATTTGGGGCGGTTACTCTCATATTTAGACTAATTTCATCAAAAGAAAAAAATAAGTATACTATATTTAATGTTTGTGATACAAGGTTATTGTCGCTTAAAACTCTTAGTAACATTACCAAATGTATGTTCCCCTGTGTCTTTGCTACCTAATATCATATCGGTGGACAAAATTTGAAAATGAATCTTATTTTCATTGACGAAAGCCAGTTGAGAAAGAGAGAAAGAAAAAGTTTTACTAACGTCGCACTATAAAGAACACAAGGAATATTGGGCTCATAATTTTGAATCTCGGTAAAGTGACAAGAACACCTGAACTGGCACACCAACGAGAGGGCATCAAGCTAGACAGATTTAATGTGCATAGACCTCCTCTATATGGCACATCTTTAGTGGCACCAAGACCTGAGGCCACGACATTTCGGCCATGAGTTCGTGACCATAATCACTAAGCTTCCGCAATCATATTAGTAACATTATTCACATTAAAATTCTATTGTACGTACAGTGTAACAACGTCTGTTTGAGAATGAATATTACCGGCACATACAGGTACGTTGCAGGAAATAGTAAAAGAATAAAATGACTGTTGGGAAATTTTGGATATGTCTGGAAAACATCCTATAAAGGTCTGCCTGACGCGTCTAAGGGTATGGGAAAGTCGGAAGGAAGACTAGCAATATTCAAAATAATTCAATCTATTCTCAGTATCAACAATAGCACAAATTCATTTAACCAAAGTTAAGAGATGCACCTAAATATCAAATATGGAAGGCAATTAACGAGGTATGCGAGATATGTGAAGATTTTAAATAATTAGATCACTTACGTTTAGTCAATAGCTTCTACTTCTTAGTTGCCTAATCTAGTTTAATTCCTAGTTGACATATCGTCAATAATATTACAGTAATCAGCAATTAAATATCCACACCTCACTTCAAGTTTAATTAATCACTGCTCGCCGATAGCAGTCTAACCTCTCTCTCCCTCTATTCTAATCTGAAAGTTTCAACTTTATATACAAGTCTTAATTTGCCTGGTCACGTCTTCTTCGGGAGGAAGCCTTATAATACAATAATTTTTAAAGACCAAATATTTCCCAAGAGGTTTAGTTTTTAAGGGAACGCGGTTAGACCCGTCACAAGCCTTTAGATGATTTTACACGCAGAAGGATTATTGGAAAACTGGAAGATGTATAAATAATGAAATGTTCCCAGAAAATATATATTCAAAGTAACTTGGAGTGTTGTTTGCAACATAGGGTGTCCTTTTAAGGCAGGTGAGTTGGGAGTTCATATTTATCTTACTACGGCGAGGAATGAAAGGTATATCGTCCTAGCAGGAAAGAGGGACCATCACACTTCAACTATTCAGGTGGTAAATGAGCTTCGCATTGACACATTGCTTAATTATCGAAGTAAACGGGTTTTAAACATTTGTGACAATCAGGATTACAAGCACTTAGACTTGTTGTGTATGTGCCATTAGCAAGAAATAATTCACTTTCAATGATGTCGGCAGCGACGAAATAGGGCTGAGAATTACTCAGCGTGTGCTCTTATCAGATAAAATGAAAATAAATTTTTTATACTATCAGCTCCATGCTTCATTCAGTCTTATTATGGCAGCACCTATATGCTTCTTATAATGTAATGGTATTGTGCACACAATATCATGATGAAATACATTATACAGTGGCGTTGTGGAGAATATTAGGAGCCCCTGAAAAGTCAGGTTTTGTTCCCCAAGCCAAATCTTACAAAAGGTACATACTTGGCGTCAGTCAGGCTTTGCCCCACTCCTCTCGATGCAGAGGTTTTGGGGGTGTACTTTACGTCACTAGCCTTACTGTATGTGAAGCTGGCAGGCACTGCGAAAACTAATCGAGATATATATAAAGATCTGCTGCTTCACGTTTGCTTTTTCTAGCTGCTTTCGGCAAATACGTTCTGTTTTATGGGTGACAACACGATGTGTCATCTAACATGCATTATCCAGGACTTTTAGGCAGAGAGGACATTAAACATCTCTTCTAACTGTCACGTTTCTTAAATTTAAAATTGATTGTAAATGATCGATTTGTCTTAGGCCGACCTGTTGCTGCTAGACACCAACCTTCAACACATAGCGACACCTTCATCTGTTTGCTGAAAAAGAAATAGAAAGACTTGCATCAACAGCAGCTGTATATTATAAAAAGAAGTGTTGATAGTTACATTGAACTTCAAGGTGAATATATTCCATTTCAACAAGGTTTTAGAAATATTTGTGAAATGTTCTTTGTACGATTTGTACAGTTATGTGTTCGGGTCAGTATGTTCCATTAATAATGTACATTATGCACTTAGTTTCAAACAAAATTTTTGATGTGTGCAATCACTGATACGATTAATCTTTGATACATAGTACTGGCAACACAACATCTGTAAGTACATGACAATCAACAATTCCAGGTTTTTGCGCTACATAGTCTACTCTACGCTTTTCTTCTTTTAAATTTTGTCGACCAACAAACAATTCAAACAGAAAAAAAAACCTTTTTTTATCTTAAATACTAATAATTATTGATTTTTAAAGTTGTTTCCTTAAATACCCACACACACAGTATCTTTCCTTCTTCAAGATAACTGTAGACCACATATTAGTACAAGAATTTATTCTATCTCATATTAGCTACCCCCCTTTTTTTAGTAAATTCTTATAACTCCCACAATTTTGTAAATTTATGGGTACTGATTGAGATTATTATGCTCTTTTATCCCTACTTTACAACTTTTGTACATATCTCATTACACATACTTTTAAATTTTATGTAACGGACATTTTTTTTAAAATTTTGTACATAATTCGCATATTTTCAGTTTTGTGTACCTTTCATGCATTTACTTAAGATACTTTTATAACGAAAATTATGTAATTATATTTTTAATGTCTAGTATGTGAGACTATCGTTTTTAAATATCGACATTTTCCCTACAGATATGTTAGAATGCATACATATACTGTATGATAACGTCCAGTTAATTTTTAAATTCTGAATTTATTAATTATTTTGTATTTAAAAAATGAGTTCAAGAATCTTATGTAGAGCTATTTTATCCTCAAAAATAATTCAGATAACTTAAGATTTTATTATATAATCCTAAAATATTGAAAGTTTTAGACTTCATTTTCATATATAATTCCTTTTACTCAAACAGGAAAAGTATATTTTTTGCCAAAAGAATTTTTTTTTACCAACTGCTTAGAGATGACAAATTCCTTTTATAAGTATGAGGTAGAAATAATTATTCAGTAACAAAACATATTAACTTATTCTGAATTATTTCTTGAATTATTTCTTTATTTAATCTTAGATCCCATTCAAGATGCCGTACTTGACTGTATGACGTTAAAAACTTACACTGGTGGTGCAGCGAGACTATACATTGCTATATTCTGGCCATACTTTTATATGGAGAGAACCAGGGACCTGCTACTTATCCTCCAATGTCCGAGAAATCAACCATTACAATAGCAGCGGCTTGATGGTCTGGGCAAGTAAAATGTTGGATAGCCGCACAGACCTCAATGTCTTTAAAAGAGGCACTGTTGCTGTTGTGAGGCATAGGGATGAGGTCTTAGAGCACTATGTTCGTCTTTTCCTGGGTGTAGTTAACCTTGATTTTTTTAATAGATAACAACGAGAGGCACATAGAGCTTATCTGGTCGACGAATTTCTGGAAAGTGAGGATATTCGCCGAATGCGCTAGCCAGTTATATCTTCAGACCTCCTCCGTATATCGCAAAAGTTCCCAAACTTTTTGGAATCATAGACCCCTTGCGATGTTTTTAGGTTTTGAGTAGACCCCCTACTTATACCTCATAATGAATTTTTGAAAATTTATCAACTTAAATGTTGTTTTTTGACAGCTGATATAGAGCTACTTACTTAAAAAGGCTTAAATTTCTAACTGTAGTGAAGTATAGTGTTTAAAACTTAAGACACACAAATATCAATTAATTCTATTAAAATTTAATTAATTAAAGCACAAAACAAAAAATGCTTTCAATTGGATAAATGAATCTGCTGCTTCATTCGTTATGGTGTATCCAAAATTGCTGATATCCGTTTCTAAACTTTACTTTAACATCTTAGTGCCGATTCTGATCAGCTCCTCTTGTAATCGGACATTTATAATTTGCTTCAATGTAACCACATTAATTCATTACCTTCTGTGGTATTACCCTAGTCAAAGTATATTCTAAAACCTAGCTTCAAAATCTTAACATAGGACATATAAATGTTGAACGTAGGTTAAAACGTCATTTTCCTGACAGATTGTCTGTGACCAATTGCAGGAAAAATTCTGACGTCTAATATTATACTCCTTAGCTTAATTCTGACAAGAAACACAGAAAGGATGGCCCTTGTTACTGAAAATGAACCTCATTAAATTTAGTAAATAAATCTGTTAAATAAGCAAATCTGGTTTCCATTTGATTAAATTTTCTTTGAAAATTAAAGTGGTGATCTGATTTAATGAGAGCCACCATCGTGGACTCCCTCCTCCCCAAATTATTTTTTCGCTGACGTGGACCCCTTGTAGATCGTCATAGACCCCTAAGGGTCGATATAGACCACTTTGGGAATCACTGGTATATAGCATGTTTGAGACGCTCTGGGGCTGCCAATTGCAACACAACTCCCCTTTAAGAACCATCTGAGACTTGAAAACTGAGTTGCTGAACGAGTCTCAGGAATTGCTACAGGAACTCATAAATTCATTTTTTCCCACTATGAAATAACAGTGTGATGCCTATTTATGTGAAAGAGGAGACCATAAACCCTATATACCAATTTCTTTTTTGTCATATTCCACAACTGTTGTTTCATACCTTCCATTTTCAGTGAGTGTTACGAACAACCCTGCGTGTGTATTTTAACTGTTTAGTAACTATTTTTGAATTATATTAGCCCTATATACATATCAAATTTCCTTAAAATCTGTCGAGTAGTACAAAATCTAAAAATTCGTTTAATTTTGAACACCAGTATATTTTGAAGAAAGCGAAAGGTTAAAAAAAATACGAAAAATAAGTTCAAAAATCCTTATTTTTGCTCTACTTTAAGGTAATGTTATTTTAATAAAAATTATTAACATTAATATTTTCGAAAATATTGTACAAAGGAAATAATCATTATACTTAAAATGTTTTTACAAAGTTTACTTTTACTTGGAAAAAAATTAATGTAGCTTTTTAGCTCCTCCAGATTCATAGCTATTATTCCTTGTGTAGACTGAGCTCATCTATTAGAGCTATTACACGTTACTACCTTTGTAATTATGAGTCTCAGCCAAGTAATGACGAGGATATTTGAATTAATATATATATATATATATCCCATACTCTTTGGTTCCACATCACATCATTCGAGGTCTAGTATTATTTAAGATGCAGAAATCTGTATTTTCTAGTGTAATGGTCTTTTGGTCTAATGGTTTGGGTTTTTCTTTTTGCATTCTCCGAAAAACCGGAAATTTTGGATAATATATCAATTGGCTACATGTGATAGCTGTCCTCCATGCATAAGGCCAAGCCCTTCCACTATGCACCATTAATACTCATTCAGTTAAAAGGCGGCAGTCGGTTGAGCTGAATTGAGCGATTGTAAGTCATACACATTTATTTATTTCTGGTTATTGTTCGTACTGTTCACTTTTAAGGGTTATAGGTGAGGCCTACATTTGTGACCATCCAGGGCCTACTTTTGAGTAAGGGCCCAGAGCCTCAAGAAGTCTTAAGACGTTCCTGCACATTTGGTACGTTACTGATGATGAGATTAACGACCTAAATAAATATGATATCAATGGCTTATGACGGGCTCACGCATTTTTTCATTAATATATCCTTTTGCGTTCTTTGGGGCCAGAATAAATGTGTGGCAATTCTTTTCCAACCAACCCGAGAAGTAGAACGTGAAGGAAAGATGCAAATTAGGAAGCTTTTAAATAACAGAAGTTTAGAGTAAACTGTGTGGCATTTGTTCAGTGTTATATTATATCATGTGGCAAGTGTGAAGAGTATTTCAAGAAGTGTTAAGTGACAGTCAAGAGAAGTTACCCGTGACAGAGAGTCCTTAGTCAAGATGCATACCATTGCACGCCAGAGAACCGCTACCTCAGCTAGAATCTGATAGATTGTTGTTTCTTCGAACATAAGGCAGGAGTTACCATTTAGATATTCGGATCTGTGATCGCATTGAAATTGGGTTTAAGCGAGTTAATTATTGACAGCGGTCCGCGTTACGTTATTTCGGTATTATATATTGTGTGTTTAGCCACTGTAGATTCTCTCACATATCATATTATTATCTAATCTGTTATTGGTTTAAGATAAGATTTTAATAAAGTAATATTAAGATTATGACAGCTTCTAGTTCTTCATTTATTCCTACACCTCTAGCTCACGCTGATAATCAAGGAGAAGGGTACCCAAGGGGGGTGCCGTTACAGGCTTTATTTGATAGATTGGAAATCACTTCTCTTTTATTATTATCACTCTGTAAGAGAAGTTCAAATGAATAGCATAATCGAGAATCGAATCTAAGATCTTTCGAGACCACTGCAATAAAAAAGAAAGACCAACCTTAAGTTTATCTCAGTCGAGACATTAATCATTTCACGTAAAAGAAGTATGGTATGAATTACCTCTTATGAAAATATTCATACATAATTCATAATAGTAAATTGTTTTATTATGAAAATATTTATATAATAATGAAATATTTTTTTATGAAAATCTATATCATTTATAAGCAGTTTCTTGTAATGGATTAATATTCTGTTTGGAGGCATTCAATATTTTTTAAACTCTATTTCAATTCCTTGTACAATAAATTTTTGTGTTGCTAATTTCACAAAACATGCATTATTTCTTAAATTTAAATTATAAATCAATTAAAACTTTCACCATGTTTTTTGTAAAATATTTGCTGCAAAAAGTTTTTCATTTGTTTTAATAAACGATAGTGAAATAGTTATTTTATTTTTAATGCATTTTTTATGTATCTGATTGAGTTGAAATGATATGAGCAAAAAAGTTTTTCCTTTTTCTCTTTCCTTTTCTTTTCCCTTGTACGCTCTCAAAAGTAACCTATCATAATGTACTTTTGAACTATTTGAAATGTTTTTTGAATACCAACTTTTTTAATAGTTAAAAAAAATATCTTTATTTAGCTTCAAATTTCTTCGATTTAATTTCCACAAATTTCACAAAATACTCTTTGCCTAAGAGAAAAAAAACCTTTCTAAGTAAAATGAGTCATATTTACACTCTTCTTTGCAAAAGAAATGAAGCACCATAAAGAGAAAGTGACTGCTTTTATTAGAATTTAACATTAAAAAGAGCCAAAACTTCTTTTTCAATCGTTGGACTTTGGAAATATTACCTTTCGTTTAGCTAATTAAAAAGAATTTTTTTTAAATCAAAAAAGTACTTTCCGCTCTTTTTATGCACTTAATATTTTAATAAATGGATTTGTTCTTATTTTTTTAAATGTTTCATAACTTACTTATGTTGCAATATTCTTACTTTAAATGAGAAATTTGAAGTAGAGAAACAATTACGTACTACAAATTCAATATATTTATTATTTGTACAATATGCTAAGAAATTAAAGTAGTAATTAAATTGTGTGTATACACATACTTTACAACAGAATATATAAATAATTAATTTTTGATGGATAATGACCGACTAATTGAAACTTCAGCGTATTGCAAATGAGTATTAGAGAAAGATGTATAAAGCGTCGTTGAGAGAATAGCTTTACGGCAGTGCTCCTCAAAGTTGCAATATTCGCGGTCCGATATTCAATCCTAATTTTCATTGCGCCCCCCTCTTACAATATAATTATATTGAATTCAATAAAGCTATACTATGACGCTAAAACTACAATACGACTTTCCCCCCTTAAGTGCCCCAGGCGTATATAAACATCTCGCTAAGCCAAAGCGTTTATTTTTCCCGACGCATATATACATCTTTCCGGATACAATATTTTCTGTGCACTGCTATCCATCAAATTATTCCGAAGGCTTTAAAATGCAATAAAATGACCTTGACAATGTTTGCGAAGGATTCACTTATTTCAGATTATTTGCTTCTTCATTCCTCCCCCCTTCCATACGTCACATACGCGCTCCTATGTGGAAAGCGGTTGGCATTGGGAAGCGAATCACGTAAATTTTAATCGGCAGTTAAGGGATTAATTATAAACCGTACAAAAAAATTATCAAGATAAATGATAATTTTTCTTTTTAATTATATATATGACAAGCCCATGGGGTCACTGCTAATTAATAAATTTGTCCTTAAATTAGTATTGTTAAATTTTTTATGAAACATACATTGTGTAGTACTGATACATTTATATAAGGGTAATATATCAGTATAAATGTGTATTTTATTTTTTATTATGTCAGAATGTATTTTGTTTTCTTTCAGTAAATTAATAATTTTTTTAAAATAATCTTTGTAAGGTATCCGACTACGTCCGGAACCGTGATTTTGCAAAAGCATGTAAATGGGTAATATTTATGATATTTAGCATAACTTAGATTAGACAATGCATATAAAATTGGGTTAAGAATAGTATTACATTAAAAAATTATTTAAGTACAATATTTTGACAAAAAATTAACTTAAAATAACCTTTCTTCCAAATGTTCTCCTTTTGTAAAAAATGCTTCTATTGTATTAATATTTTGCCTGTCTATAGCTCAGATTTCTGTACAGAGGCTCAACTAGAATTTTTGAAACGTATAACTTGGAAGTCGGTTTATCCATGTTTTATGAAAACAGAAGGGAGAAATTTTAAGAAAATACGCCGATAATTATTTCAAATGGTTGTAACTCTGAAAATAATGTGAATTTTTCAAAATTCATAGTTGAGCCTCTGAACAGAGGTCTGAGCTATATACAGGCAAAATATTAATACAATAGAAGCATTTTTTACAAAAGGAGAACATTTGGAAAAAGGTTATTCTAAGTTAATTTTTTGCCAAAATATTGTATTTAAATAAATTTTTTTGTCATAATGTCCTTAAAACAATTTTATACATGTACTCTAATCTAAGTGACACTAAATATCATGAAAATTATACATTTATGCGCTTTTTTAAAATCATGGTTCCGAACGTAGTCGGATACCTTAATAATTCTTTGAACAATCTTTTATTTTTGACATTTCAATATGCTCGCGGCCCCCTCGTAGAGTTGTCACGCTCCTCAAGGGGCCACTCCCCACAGTTTGTAAAACAATGCTTTACGGCAAAGTTCATTCATTCTAAGTTCTGAGGCATAAATTCTACATTCGACAGTTCAGTCAGAACAATACTACCATTCGACGAAGTGGACAGAAATGAAGAAGGTAGCGGTTGAATGAGAGTGACGACAAACTGATAATCTGATTGGCACTCACAAGACCTGATGCTTCTTATCAACGATCCGATTTGTAACCGGTGCTCTAATGTTTGCTACCATCATTGGTAGACAATTAAGGGGACGAGAGCTGAGGTCACGGAAGCCATTACGCCGATTTTCCCTCACCGTTGCACATCATCAGGCACGCTTGCAGGGGTGCAAGGTACTTCCAGACTTGAAATCTACCAACTAGAGTGCAATTGTTTTCAGCACTGATTCATGCTTCGTATTGAACCCCAATGTTCAATGAAGACGTGTCTGGAGACGTCCATGACAGCAGTGAGCAGTGTTATATTAGCGTCTCACTTTAAAATGTTTCTTCCTCTTTTAGAGGAACTAGGGTTAATAAAAATTAGTACAGATTTTTGTTTTTGTCAACGGTATTGTCATAGTCACTCCTTCACCCGATGCACTTAAGCAGGCATTCCTTTGTTTGGAAGCGGAAGCGAATAAAATGCATTTTACCAAAAACCAGAACAAAACCAAATTCATGTCAAATATCTTTTTAATGAAACTTATTTTGTTGTAGGAAAATACATATTTGAAGCTGTCAATGGTTTCAGATATTTAGGCTCTGAACTAAACACACACTCAATGACATAACTTCAGAGGTTCGCAATAGAGTCACTGCTGGTAACAGATGTTTTTATGGACAAAGATATTTAAAGTCTAATTTCAACAGCAGAAAAAAGAGTACTTATTTATAAATCATTGATAAGACCCATTCTCACTTATGTTGAAGAAGCGTAGGCAATGACCGAAAGAAAAAAGGAGATTCTTGCTATATTTGAAAGAATAATCCTTAAAAGTATTTTTGAAGGTTTAAAATGTGATAATATTTAGAGAAGAACTAATTAAGAAATTTAGAAACTTTTTAAAGCACTAGATATTGTTAAGCTCATTGTAACATAAAGGTTAAAAGGAGCAGGATATCTGATCAGATTAAATGACAATAGAGTCACAAAAAGATCTTTGTGGCCAGACAATATGGTACTCGAAAAAGAATGCCAAGACTCAGAGGAGGATCAATTGCCTAGAAAAAAAAATCTGGAAACTATTAATGTCAGAAACTGAAAAAATCAAGCCAAAAACAGGACAGCATGGAATTAAATTCTCAGGAAGGCCAAGACCCACCCTGGGTTGTCGTACCGTTAAGGAAGGAAGGACTATTAAGCTGCATAAAGGCTATTGGCGACGAACCACAAACTAGGGCAGAGCTATAATACACACCTCACAGTTGTCCGTAGCACAGTCAGACAACTTGGGGTTACAGCATGGGTTCCTATACCATTTGATAGTCACCCCTTCCCCTCTTTAGCTTTCATCTGTGACCCTTACAGCAACGTGCTGCGTCGATGAGATTCTGTGTCATATATTATTGGTCTTCTTTTCACGGATTCCTAGGCTTATATTTAAACAGGATATTACCCAAACGCACAAATCTAACTTCAAAGAGTTTACTTTTGGAAAGTAAAAATAAGTTGGTGAAATATTTTTCCTGGTTATTAAGGTTTGAGTTTATTAACAGTAGAAAAATAAAGTTGATTAAAATTACGAAATATCGGTATTTTTTCTTAAAAAATGTGCTTTTTGCGTAAAAAGTAGTATTTTTAATTTACAGGATTAAACCTTTTTTCAGCTTCTCATATCTCAAATTTTCCATTTAGAACAATAGAGTAAGCTTAATAAATATTTTAAAAAATGACAAAAAGTATCAAAATGTCTTCATTTTTCAAAACTAAGTGCGTTGTGCAAGTAAAACATATTTTTTTAAAAAAAATTTTCTTTTTTTTTATTTAAATTCTTTTTATCCTATTACACATGTAACAAGCTCATGTGCAGACAAAGAAATGAATAAAGATTCAAAGCTACATTACCAATAAATGGCTAACAAACGCACATTGATTATCGAAATAAAATATTTGGAGTATCCTCCCCTTCCTTTTGCGGAGTGACATTTCCTCTTTACATTCATCCTGAGCTATTTATCTGATATATTTTGCCTGGCATTTATTAATTGTTGTTTCAGAGCTGTGACATTTTGAAGTGCTCAAATCTGAAGATGGGCGTATTAAATTCCATATGTGTTCGACTGGTGAATGTCTAGGTCCGGGTTAGGCATTACGTAGATCGCGATCCATCGGTAGACCACCAAGACATTTTGGGGTGACCACCTGAAGATTTTAGCAGTTAGTAATTATGTACGGAAATATTCAAGATTGGCTGAAGAATGCAGATTAAGTCTTCTGCTGAGTATAACAAAGAAAACTAACTTTAGGGGAAAACGTTTTATTTTTTATGTATTTTGAATTGCTTGATAATAAATGTGTGCATCATTTGATATTATTATATTTGTAGCTATTACTATTATGTTCGTATAGTTTGCCTTTTGCTTTAAACGCGGTTTTAGAAGTGTTAGTCTTTTTTTTTAATTTTAAATCTGTAAATAAATACATATTCCATATTTATTAGTAATTTATTATAAATATGGTAGACCCCTTTTCCAAACCTCACCACACCTACAACACTGGGCATTAGCGCACACAAGAATTTTTCAAGGGGGGAGAGTGCGGTTGAGGAACGAAAGTCTACCATTCTCGTATATTCCCCAATTCTAATTAAACATATTTTTTTAATTTTTTAAATTGTTGAGAACAAAGAACAGTAAAACATAAATTACCGAATGAATAATCAGCATTAAATGATAAAAAATATTAATAACAAATACTTAATTAAATTTTACGTACTATATACATGGGATCATAATCAACCGGAAAAAAATCAAGGGCTATGGAGGAGGATCCGGACCAGTGGACCCCCCCTACCTTTGTGTGCTTCACTTACATTGGGTGGACCGCAACAACTTGAAAATTTAGAAATAGCCCGCACCCTTGAAAAGTCTGCCCACCCTTTGTCCAGATGATCTTGCTGGAAAAAAAATACCAAAAGCATGGACGTAGTCCAGGAATATGCTACCCTTATGAGACGTTATCTTGTCGGAAAATGACCCCAGAAAGACGTGCAAAGAAATGTAACGCAATATGTCATTGTCCTATCGTTGAGAAACCAAAGTTATATGTAGGATGGCTAGAGACGATCTACTGCTGTAACAGATAGAACTCTACCGATGGTGATGTTTGTATGATTCTACAAAACAAAGGCGGATTTCGACCACTGTCTCCGTCTCCAATAACTATCTGCTTCAAGAGTGAAGCGAGATTCATTCATATA
>BMAV01026030.1:19903-33752 GCA_019973955.1 Trichonephila inaurata madagascariensis | reverse complement strand
TGCTCAGAAGGAGAAGCGGGTGCTGATATCGAAGTTAAAGTTCTCCGACCTTGAAAATTTAATCATTTGCATGCTTGGTGTAAATGAATTTTAAGAAATTTCTAAATGACCAGACTGTTTTAAGGAGTGCTTCGTTTCTTACTTTTTTATTGCAAAAGAGTGTTGTCTTATAAAGGAATTCCGTTTAATTTAATAATTAATTAGGCCCCTCAAAATTATGCTTTTAGCTTGCAATTGAGGATACAAAATTCGATGAACATTTTAATTTCTGTGAGCTTTTCAATATTACTCATGCGTTCTTGAATTTTCTATATTCCAAATTAAAGAATTTAAAAAATTGATTTCGAAGATTTACTGATTATGTAAAAGATCAGACTTATCACTAGTAGTATTAAATGCAGGGCCGCTTTTCCGCTTAGGCACACTAGGCAAATGCCTAGGGCGCAAAAAATTGGAGGGTGAAAAAAAAAGGGGGGGGGTAATTATATATACAGTGAACGTACCATCGCCTAACCAGTCACGAGAAAAGAATTTCTGCCCTTAAGAGAGTAATGATTGAAACGAAATCTATTATGGAAAGTGAAAAGCTTATCACACTAAAACTAATTATGCAGCTCTAGATCTGAACTGATTCGAATTAAATAATTCATAACAGCATTTCAATCTGTTTTAATACAATCATCATACGCCACTTCAACTGCTTTTTCCTTCTTTCTATTTTCCTAATCATCAGGTCACTACCAAATGCCGATTGTAATTTCGGAACGCCCCTTCCAGAAACGATCAGACGACGATAAAACATCCCCCTTTCGACCACGGGTCCTTTCAGTTTCCAATTTATACACAATTTCCCTCAAACCTCCCACCCTTTCGGTACGGACTATCAGAGGGTGCACCAAGTATCATCTGAGCGATCGGACTGGACGATAAGTACACACTCTCCTCTCTGCCCTCCTGCACAAAAATAGAATCGATTACTGGCTGCACCCCGACGAGGAATTCTCGCCTATCAAACGTGCATTAAGGCAGGGAGAGAGGAGGGGGTCGTCATGTGAGGATAGGGGTCGGCGGGAGTAGTACTTACCGGTATGGCGGTGGCAATTAGCAGAAAAGCGTTACGGCTGATACGATAGCTTGCCGGATGCGTCATGGCCCCTATCTATGACGTTTATAATTCCGTCATCAAACTCTCGCTAAAGCGCACGGCTCCCTAATTACGAAGAGCTAAAGCCGTGGGCTACGACCGCAATTTGAAAACCTGGAAATGAATACAACGGGCTATTTGCTATTTCCCGGTTTATAGGTTTGGGTTCAGTAGAGGCTGGGAAGAAAAGTGGGCTGGAGTTTTGTGGAACTTTAAATGTGCATTGGGGAGATGTCGAGGTTGAGCGAAACAATGCTGAAAGAATGTTAAACGAAGTAAAACGTTCTTTCTGAGTATAATGTGGATATTTTATGGGACAGTTAAGTACAGAGAGATGCGCTCGAAATTTTTATTGAACTTTTAAACACAAGTGGATTAGAATTTGTATTTTGACACACATTTTCTTGGGTTTTTTTTTTAATTTTTGCAAATACTTTGTTTTTTTTCAGTGGTGTTTCGTATTTTATGCTTACGTCTCCTTATTTTTAGTGAACGTCATATTAAGGGGGCTCACCCTTGTGATGCATATTTTTTAAGCATTCGTAGGGAATTTGTTTGACGACCAGTAAAAAGATAGAATTTTAAGTTTTTTTATCATTTATTTATATGTGTTTTAAGAGAATGTATATAAATGTTTTGCCAAAAATATCCAATAGAACGTAACTTATGGCGCTCTGAACATATCCACCTCGAAAAAATGGATGTTCACTTCCTCCATGATTCCGGCTGATTGGCTTATCTGAAATAAAAATAAAAATATTAACAGTGTTTTAATCAGTAAGCTTAAATACACCAAATGAACTACACTCACTTGAAAATATAAAAAATAGGAGTTTTGGTATTCTGAAGAAAAGGCTTTGAATTTCATGTTTTTTATTTTTTTTGTTATGTTTTTGATGTAAAAAATAGAGATATTTTGAATTTTGAAATGATCGCAGTTCATTTGGGGCGTATATATGTGCTGAGTCTACCCTATAAGTTTGAAGTCATTCGGTCAAACCATTCTTCAGATATAATGGAGGAAAGTTTTTGAAAAACCCAGTTTTGAGAAAAACGTGTTTAAAGTTTCAAATCCGATTAAAACAATGAAAATCTGTACTTAGCGCTACGAACAACTGCTCTTCTAACACCAGCTTCTTTATAATGACTTCGAATTTTAAAAAATCTCTTTATCATCGTATTCTGGACATGTTAAAAAAGCAATTTACGAAAAAAAACATTTATTTTTTTGAGACCATCACATAAGTGATTATTTTTTTATTTTTTGAAACCATACATAACTCCCTTAAGACCCCACAGTGACCTCATCATATATAAGTGATTATGAAATAAAAATTAAATTAATAATTGATAAAATCAGCACAGAAGTTTATTACAAGTTTGGATTTGGATTTGAAAAAATTTCCTTTACTCTGATTGCTATCCTATAATATTTAGGACCCTTTTAGGATTCATTATGTATAATATCCAGTTCTTTTTAAATATTTTGTAATGCCACAATAGCCAAGTGGTTACTATAATGGACTCGTGGCCGATGAGTCATAAGTTCAAACCCTAGTACTACTGAAGATCCTCCATTTAGACAGGCTAATGGAGGTTAAATCTGACGAGTCTCAAAGTCCTCCCATTGGGATGATGTGGATATTCGAAGAAGAGGAGCAAGCTCAGGTGTCGTTCTCTTCACCTGCTCATGGTTCAAGATTACGGGGTCCGTCGTCAATAACCGCTTCGTTGCTTTATATTGCGACCTTAACAAACTCTCACTCACTATAATATTTGTCACCAGTTAATTGGAAAGATAGATTTAAAAAATGCTTTTAAAAGCTGTAAATATTAATTCATTCTATTCTTGCAGTGTTTCGTTGATATCTTTCGCGAAGTCAAGAACCCGTTGGGTAGCGGAGCACCTTAAACCTGTCGAGTTTCAAAGCCCTCACATTAGCGTGCTGCGGAAGTTTGGAGAGTGGTGTACCAGCTCATTTACCGTCATCGTCTGTTCAAAATTAGGAGGTATGTTACCAAGAGCCCTCATTTTGCTTTGTAAAGCAACATTATTAAATAATCAATCAATCTATATTTATTAAAAAAATATTCAAACTCACGGATAAATAAAACTTAGAAAATAATTGCTTGAAATAAAATTTCAAATCATTTTCATTTGGTATTCATTTTATTTTAAATCATTTCCATCCAGTTGCTATAATTTTAAGTATACAGCACTTAGTGGGAAAATTCAAAGAGTGAAGAACTAGACCAAATTTGTCATTCTTGTCCCTTGACTGCGACTAAAATGTTTTTTCTCTAATGGGCTGCATATTAGAAAAAAAGCCTTTGCAGATACGGTCCCCAAATGTAAGAGCCATTTCAGTGATGGCATCATCTAGTGGTGGCTCTCGTTACCAAACGTGGACGCTTGAATTTATTTAATTCAAGCTCTCGTCGGATGCTAAATATTGCAGTGATTTAATTTTGTCGAGAGCATCAGAGCCAAATTGATACTTAAAGAATCTTTTACATGCTACATAATCAAATGGCCATACGTGCCTACAATTCTCACATCTATAAAATATATCGACTCCAAACCGGATCGAACCCGCAACTTTATCTTACGAAGCGAGCACTTTACCTCCAAGCCACCGAGCTCACCCTGCGATTAAAAATTACTGGTCCATTGTCAGTAGCTTCATTTGTTTAACAGCTCCTTAATTTGAGCCAAATAACCTTACTAATTGAGAATAACTCAAACTCAGTGGCGCAACAGCCCATAAAGGCCAGAGCCTACTGTACCCGTACCAGTATACGTGACCATTGGGCGCTGATTTGCATGAGCAGATATCCCGATCAGGTGGTCAGTCTGAAGCGACACCCTTAGTGTTTAAGTCCCCAAGCAAGCTTGGTACTCATTTATCGACCCACTGCAGTAGGGATGAAAGATTGAGTTGACCTTTCCCAGCCGGGGAGTAAAACCCGGACCTGTGGTGTGGAAGCGCAATACGCTACCACTCGAGCATTGGGCCAACGCTTATTGAAAATAGTTTATGTTATAAAATTTTGTTAAGAATTTTTAAATGTTTTTAGTTAATATGTTTTAAAGACTTATGAAATACACATGAAAAGGAGAAATGGAAAATAATGATCGTTTCTTCACTAATTAAATAAAAATAAGTCAAGGAATTTTAAAAAGTCATAGTTTTCTAAATGTGAAGCCAATGTATTCCTTATAAAGCCTACTTTATGTAATCTTGTTTAATTTATGAAATTAGGTAATTATTTAAATAGGATTTAAAAGTAACTAATGCTGTATAAAAAAATGCATTCAAGTGCAGAAAAGTTGATATCGAATAACTTATACCTCTGAATCCTCCAAAATGTACGTAAATTGATAGATAGCCATACCAATAGTCAGAGCTCTTTTAGCATGAAAATTGAAAGCAATAGTGGGACATAATTCGTTTAGTGAAAATTTTGTATTTGGTTAAGTGAAAACATCATAGCTCTTATAGTAAATGATAAAGTAAATGGTAATGTTATAATTGACGCTCGCGTGAGACGGGGGATAGCGTTTTTGTAAAAATGTAATGACGAGTTTTTCTTGTGAACTTTATGAGCGAGTATCGTAAGAATAAAAATTGTATCCAAACTCCAAATTACGACATTAGTGAGGTCATAAAGCGACGTTTGGCGAACGTGACCATTGGCGACTCTCAAAAATCTTTTTACGTGATAAGCGTGCACCACTCTCATTAGTAACATTAGAATTCAATGTCCGGACGCATATAAATTTCAGTATTCGAACTGTGCAGAATATATGTTTTAAAGGCTAGCAATGTTTTAAGTTCCGTTGATGAAAGCACAATGCAGAATTATTGTATCTCTTTTGGACACGGTGGTATTGGACGTTCGGAAATATGTAGAATGGTCTGAAGAGTCACATTCAAGTTTATATCGAATTTGTGGAAGGATTTGTAAGTGGCACGATGTTCATAAAGCTATAAAAATCCCTTCTAGTCTACGGGTTAGTCCTGGTATGATAGCAAAGTTTTAATAACATGAGATATGTTTTGTTGGAAATCCCTGAGACTATTGATTATGCTTACAATAGCGTTTATGAAACTGTGGGGCACACCCCTGGGGGGCGTGATAACCCTACACGAGGGCACGAGCTTTTCGAAAAATCGAAATAAAAGATTATTTAAAAAATTATTAATTTAAAGGAAGAAAAACAGAATATACATTCTGACATAATAAAAAATAAAATACACATCTACGTTGATATCATATATAATATTTATAAATGTATCTCTCACACACATAGTACTGCACAATGTATTTGATAATTAATTCATCAATACTAGCAACGTAATATTTATCCTATTATCTAAAAACAACACATACAAAATGTAATACTTATATTGATAATTAGTACAGTTTATAATTAAGGTTGTATTGTAGCTTTAGCGCCAAAGAATATTATTATTACATTCAGTACATTATTATTGTATGGGGGCGGCAGTGAAAGTTATGATTAGAAATTGGGTCTCAAATATAGAAAGTTTGAGAAGCACTGGCTTACAAGCGTCAACAAAACTTGCACATTCTTTCGAACAAAATACTCTCGCAAATGTTCTAAATTCATGCTATGGATAGAATTTATTCAACATAACAATATACCTCCATCAAAATAATAAGATGTTCTATTATGGTTAAAAGAATTTTAGTACTTTGGAAGTAGAAATGATATTCGCGGAGTTCCGCCATTTCCACTTTAGTCAATAGCTTGGTAGCTGAGTAGTCACAGACCAGAACTAGCGGCTAGCGTTGTCGGTTCACGAGTTCGAAACCTAGTGCCACTGAAGACCAAACATGCAGAGAGTCTGATGAAAGTTAAATGTGTCGTGACTTTAGAGAGCGACGTTAATAAATTTTCGTTTTCTCACATTGTTCATTGTATTTAAAAATAGTTGCAAAAATTCTAAATTTGAATTATAGTGCTGATAATTATATTTCTTCATTGGATAATAGTGTAAATTCCGTTTTTAACCGTTAATGCTTTAAATAACTTAATTAATTTTAAAAATTTATATACTTAATAAAAAATCTTGCTTGCATTTAAAAAAAAAGGTTTATAGCAAATTTCATACTGAATAATAAAACTCTTCAAATATAAAATGATTCACGCATATTTTATTAAGTCGCCTGTAGAGCTTTAATGCTATTGGCAACGAACCTCACAACTTAAAATACCAGTTAAGGCATGTGATGACATATTAACTGATTCCTCACTCTTTTAATATGCGCACCACACTAACATAGGGATATTAAAACTTAGTGGTGTATCACCCGCATCAAATGACTTTAATGAAACTAAAACTCTAATCAAACATAGCCATCTGAGACCATGAAATGTGGCTCGACTGTAGAATGACTGGCTACTAGGTCGTGATTATGACCTCTCAGCTATCGCAGCCACAAAGATCGATTAGAAAAAATACATTTATTTACTTTTCAAATGTTGAAGATTAGCGCCTAAGCCACTAGTTCATGGGCTCTCCACCACTTTTTAAAAATATCCTTACAGGTAGAAAGGGCAACACAATTGTTCAAATTGTTGTTCCAGATCATAGATTGGTCAGAGTCACCCGTGTGATGACCGGGTGTGAAAGAATAGTTCCAACGTAGCCCATGCGTATCGTAGAAGGCGACTAAAATGGGACCTGTCTTCCAGGTTAGGGGTTGGAAGCAGGGCTAACAATCCTACCCCATAAAAAAAATCTCGTTACAAAATCTCAAGAAAATATTTCATAAAAATACAACTAATTAAATGGGCAGGCCACGTTGTTAGAATGGACGAAGACCACATCACTAAAAAGGTCTTCAATGCCCGACCAATTGTCATGCGAAGAAAGGGCAGGCCAAATCTTAAATGGATTGATGTCCTAGAAAAAGATCTTCTAGTTTTGAGAACTAAGAATTGGAGAACACTAGAAGGTAGAAGGCTGGTCTGGAAAAGGCTTCTTTAGAAGGCCAAGGCCTACCCTTGTTTGTCGAGCCACTGAGGAAGAGAAGGAAAATTGATCAGAGTCACACGAAACACACAGTTAAGATTCACCATTCCAATTCTACGCAAATAGTCGTGTCCAGTCAAACCTCCAAAGAGAGCATCTGCAGTCTTTCTCGATAGAATGGGGACAGATCTTTCTCCAGAATACTTCATCAGTTATCCGTAGTGCGTTGGATCATATTTTGTTTCATCATATTATGTTTTGTTCATATTAAGTTTTTTTTTAAGGATTAGATTAACAGACAATTTAATCGTATGAAAAGAATTGCCCTATCAATATTCCCCTCTGAGCCTGTGCGTCAGCTTTTTCGTTGCCCTAAGGCCAGCAATGATCAGGTCCATTGGAAAAAAATTTCACGTGCAAGTGCCTTGAGGGAAGGTCTACAATCCAAGATTCTATGATATTTCGGACTATTTTGATTATATATATATATTCTAAAGAGTTTGAAGCTCACTTGTTCAATCTGAAAATATAACTGCTTTTACAAAAGAGTGACTCTGAAATATATGATATAAAAATATGATGTGAAGAATATGATATATAAACAATATGAAAAATGATGCTTAATTTCGTTAAACTTTTCAGTCTCATTTATAAAATGTGAACTATAGAATTTTATGTAGAAGAAATTTTAATTCTTCATTTTTTTTTTCTCTTTGTTAAGTTCTATTTCTTTTCTTTTCTTTTTTTCGGTAACATATGTATTGAAATGTTGATATTTACTTAGTCAATGATTTTTTAAAATGAGTATACAGTATGGAATAATCATACCGTGTACTTACAACACGTAGAATAGAACCTATAAATCATTGAACTCTTATAAAAAGTTGAGGGTAATTACAATTTTTTAAATTTCTTCCATGTTTTGGTGATGTGTAAATTCCATCCGAGATAGCAAATAAATCGTTAAAAAAAAGAGTTACATCGTACAGTAATTTTTTTTAAAGCGTTTTCAGTTGTTTTAAAAAATAAAATTACAAAACAAAAAAGAGAAAAAAAAAAGAATTACAAACAACTAGAAGATACATAGATGAATTTGTTTTGGAATATTTTTTTTTGCATTATTATCTGTGATTCTTCATAGCTTTATTATATTCGTCACTGATTATATTTGCTTCGCATTTCGACAAGAGTGTGATGCTTTAAAACAAGAAAAAATTTAATAATGGCGGATATGACATTAAGGCAACAATATATCTTGAAGATATCTATCTTTTTCGCGCAAAGTACTCTTTAAAAGTATATTTCTTAAATTTAATGACTGTAGATAATCTCAGAAACGAAAACTAAGGCTTATTAAAACGCTTTTAATCATCAAAAAGATTTTTTTCCTTTAATTTATATTCTCATAAAAGCGCAATTACGCTATGAAATTGTTATTTATATTGCCGATTTTATAACCTGGATAAGAAAATTTCTGTCAAATAAAAAATAACAAAATTTTTACTTTCTTTTTAAAGAATTTTTTAAGAAAATGTGCTTGTTTTGTTTATTTTAATTTAATTTGATGACGCCATATTTATGAGAAAATAACTGTGTGAAAAAGCTAAAGAAATATAAAAATTTGTATGCTGATTTTTTTTTCTGTCAGCTTTTTTTTTACTTTATAACTACGTAATTGTTACTAACTTAGATACATTGTTTTAAGAATTAATACAATTAAAAAAATTAATAATGTCATTCTTGAAAAGTGAGATAAATAAATAATACTTTAACCCTTAAATGCATAATTTTTTGTTTAGAGTTTTAAAAAATCGTTTTTTACAGGAATGTAGACATTGGTTACGTAAAAAAAAAAAATAAAATAAATCCAGGTAATTATACTGAGTATTTATTTTGAAAAACTTTGTACGTAGACATTTGAGATATACAGTATTTCCCGAAAATCTAGCATATATCCAATAATATTTACAAATGCAACATCAAACATTAATAGACTACCTGACAATAGATGCAATGGACTTTTGGGTTTTCAGTATATTAAAACTTGCCGAAGGAAAATGGCATTCAAGAGCACTGAAACGACTTTGGAAAATGGTTTAAGAGTATTAGATTAAAATTTGCATGAAAGTACTAAGAAAAATATTGCTTTCATGAAAAGTTTTAGCTAGAGCTATTGTCAGGAATCATGGGTATCAGATAGGAGTTAATTTCTACAAAAAATATGGTATTTAATGATAAAAATTAACTATCAAAATCGTTTCCATAAAGTGTGAAAGACATTCTGTATATTACAATTGAATGCAAAAATACTCGGTAATAATACTATATAATAAAAAAGTATTTAATGAAATACCGGTTGATTCAAAATTAGTGTAACAAATTTTAAAAGCGTATAACTAACTATTTATGGTGAGTTTCTATCGTTTTACTACTGGTTTTATTTTAAAAATGAAATATTTAAATTACTAATCTAACCATTTTAGTACCAAAATTAGATAATCAAACCCGAAACGAAATCTTCGCAATCAAAATCACCAGGAAAAAATGTGATCGAAAAGAAGTCCTTAATGAAAAAAAAAAAAAAAAAGAAGTTGAAAAGAATCATCGCTGTAGATTCTCTGCGTGCAAGAACTTCAAAGAAGCTACAAGCAGGTGAAAAAACCAGTCTGTCGTCAAATGTCTGCAAATAACATAGAAAAACGAAGAAGACTGTATTTAATGTTACGCAAAGGTAGATACAAAACGAGGATAATTTAGGAGGAAGCCCTATTTCATCTATCATCCACAACTGGCAAAACGAAGATTCAACATATTTCACGCTAAAAGCGTCGCAAAGACGCCACTGTTTTGGAAGAGGCAAGTTTGCCATCAGGTGTTATGGTATAAATGGGAATGTCCTCTCAAGTCTTAACAAAACAATTTTTTTCAGAACAAAAGGCTAAAATTGATGTTACATACTATCAGCAAAACGTTTTGAAGCACATGATCAAAGAAAGTAGACACTTTTACCTTTGAGGAAAGTTTTTTTCTCACCAAGATTCTGCACCATATCATACTGCAAAATCAATTATAAAATGGCTGAAACATAAAAAAAAAATCAATTTTCTTGATTATGAGAAATAGCTACCATCATCCCGACTGTGCTCTTTGCAAATAGTTTTTACAGGGATACTTAAAAAAAACCAATTAAATACAGAACAATTTAATAACACTTCAAGGGCTTCAAAAAGCAATCAAAGAAAGAGTAATTCCCCCCAAAATGTTCTAGGAAGCTCTTTCGCCTTGGCTAAACATTTGCGTAAAGTGAACTATGCTAAAGAAAGCCACATTGAAAATTTCATGTAAATAACTTTATTTAATAAAAATTTATGATACTCTGAAAATGGTCACATTATATTTTTGAATCAGCCGGTAAATAGTATCAAAGTCCTATATGTGGCATCAATTTATCAAACATACGAGTAGTAAAGAATCAATTCTGTTTTGATCACTTTTTTCTGCTGAAATTATTTAAGTGAAATTATATTATTTCATTCTATTAATTTTTATGTAATTCTGTTGCGTATTTCTAAGATAAAAGTTCTTGTACACAGTAAATGCTTTACCATCTGTTACATTTTAAAAGTGTTTGATATTGATTTTTAATTTTTATTATTTCAATAAAATTATTACCTCTAAAGATTTTAGAAAGTAAACGATTGTTCCTATGAAAAAGCTGTACATTTATGTGCATGAATAATCGCAAGAAGCAAGCCTTAAAATAATTAAAAGGATTCCTGAGCTAGTGGCTCAATTATTTTTTTGCATAAAATCTTTTGAATAATTGAATTTTAAGTATATTTAAAATTCTTTAGTCTAAAGTGGTTTTGCTTAAGTGGAACGAGGAAACCCTCGATCCTTTTTAGTGGCTTTGTACTTGGGATACACAATTTCCGATTAATAAAACAAAATCTCTGTAATATATTTAGAATGTATTGATGTATAAAAATTAAGGAAAAAACACATTTCGCAAAAGTTACCGAACCGTTTTTAATGAAAATTGCTAACCATAACAAAAAAAAGCTGCTGGTTGTCCTTAATTATATTATCAAATTCTTTCTCTCTTCTTTATTTTATACAAATTAAGAAACTGATGACAGGACCTTTAAACACCATTCTATACAGTTTAAGTTTTGATCAAGTTTCTGAAAGCTTATAATTATTTTTGAAACTTTTGCAAACAAAGGCACAAAGACAACGTTTGAAAGATGGATTACAAGGGATTTATTCTAGTCTCCTACGATTAGGAGACTAGAGGTAGATGAGTCCTAAATTGATTCCTCAAGAAGGATCAATTTTTCCTGAAATGTTGCTTCCATATTAAAGAACTAGTTACAGGAGACCAGAACAATACTCAAGGCTCCAAAAATCGCTACATTCCAGGATTCCAGAACCCCTATTTGCCTGCAACTGTAAGGCACAACAAGGAGAAGGACAGATAACTTCTGAATTCGCAAATAACCTCTCTATTGATTTCAGCACCTCAGTTTCGATACATTGTTTACCGAAGCATTAATGAAGCTTTATGATGGGAAACCTCCGGTTTGCATTTCATTCAATCCAGGTCACATTATAGTCCGTCTGACATGCTGAAGACAGCGTCAACCTTGACATGGGATTTGTGGGCCTGTGTGTTCGCTAAGGAGCCGAGTTTCTGTCTGAATACTGATTCTTGACATGTTTGTAAATTGAAAGAACCAGAGACCCAATATCATCCCTACAACATCATAGAAGTGGATAACTCGATATGGTTGTGTAAGAATGGGCTGGTATGATGCTAGAGGTGCACACCAAAGCTGCACGTATTTCACAGGGCCACCAAAGTATATAGAGGATATCTGAGAGGGTCTATTGACCCTAAGTTCTTTTGTGTTTTCCCGTCATCTCCCTGCTCAATGAATGTATTGAGAATAAAAATGTTCAGAAAATGGAAAGGCTAGTGAGATCTCAAGTCCTGAATCCCATACAGAACATCTAGGACAGGGGTACTCAACCTTTTTTTCTGCCGGGCTGCATACACATATTAGCTTTTTCACGCGGGTCGCATACATATCATGGCTATTTCACGCAGGCCGTAACGTGAGGAATGCTTTTGGACAAAGATAATATAGAAAATTTAAAATGTGTGTGGAACATTGATAAAAATATTAAAACTCCTATTTCTCATATTTTAATTATTATTTTTTATTTTTGTCACTGTATTTTTCTAAATTGGAAGTATTTAAAAAAATTACTCCTTCAAAATTTCTGCATCAGTAAACGGTTTCACACGATTACCAATAATTTAACAAATTTCATGGGTGCCTTTGTTACCACTGTGATATTACCACTGACAAAATACTTTTTTGCTGTTGCAAAGATGATTCAAGGAAATCTATTTATCACCTCTTGAAATAGATCTTCGAGGAAAAGTGTCCTTGAACGATTCCTGTTTATTAGTATTTTTTAAATACAACACTCTGAACTCCATTCAGTCGCTTCACCAGCTACACGATATCTGGATTTTTTCGGATAGTAAAAGTGCCATCCAGCACTTGGACAATTCGCATAACGTGAGGGATCGCACAGGTACAGACATCCTCAAGATACTAAAAAGACTTTCCCTTTCTCGTTAGATCCACTTCCAGTGGATCCCGTCTCATGTCAACATTGCTGGGAACGAAATTGCGGACAGCTTAGCCAGGGCTAATGCTGGCGAAACTACAACGCCTGCCGCTCCTCTTACTGATTTGGAACTATTTTCAAAGTAAAATGAAAGTATAAGGCCATTTGGATGATCCTACCGGTGCACCCATGGTATCAAAGCAAATACCCTGGAGGCTCCTTGGTTCGAGGCAGCAGTAGACGGGACCAAACTGCGCTTAATCGTTACCTTAGTGGTCATCTGATGTCATTGACTTTTGTCGATGGCATTAAACATTTCGAAATTTGCACTACTGCATTTCTTCTACTCAGGCCTCCCCTGGCCACATTTTATCTTATTTGGGGTTTACCAGGCAGGACTTGGTTCAAGATCCCCTATTGGTTTTGGACTTCTTCAGGGTGAATGGACTCATGAACCTGATCTAGCTCTGCTGATCTCGGGGATGAGAAACAACAACAAATACAACACTTTCGTGACATACCAAACAAAAACTGATCCATGCCTGTTTTTCACTACAAAATAGTCAATTTTCCAATCATCTTGAAACAGCCTATTTTCTTCGAATATTTTTCTCTTGCAAGATATGAAAGATAGTTAAAAATTAGTTCCACTCATAAAATGGTCACTATTATCTATAATCACTATTCAGAAAAAAATATCAATTTGCACTCATACGACATCAAAGCAGAAAGCAAAATTGATATATTTGATTTCTTAATAAAGAATTTCCTACCAAATTTTCATAAATAAATGAATTTCTCAGAGCAATGGGCCATGACCGGGCCACTTAAAAAGACCCGGTGGGCCGCAGGTTGAGTATCGCTGATTTAGGATGTTCTTGGCAAATCTCGGTTGCTTCTCATACATACACTAGTCTTCTTCCAGAGCATTCCTGGAGTTGAGAAGTGCATTAATGATGGTATGGGATTTATTGTCAAAAGACATCAGATACAGCCTTATAAACAGCGTGAAAGTTCACTATGAAATCTACATTTTTGTCATGGGTGATCATACCCC
>BMAV01026030.1:3239-14903 GCA_019973955.1 Trichonephila inaurata madagascariensis | reverse complement strand
CGTTGGGGCAGTTTCGAACATTGCTCCCGAATATAGCAGTGTCCGATTCTAAATGCCCTCTTCAGTAATTGTCGTATTTAAGGGAGCACTAACCGTCTAACCCTTTTCGATCAGCTCAAACTTCCGGACCGGGAGATCCGTAATTATTTACCATAGGGGCTTGAGTTAAGTAGGTATGATATGACGTACAGCGGGAATACATATTGTGGGCTCGCTCCAGCTAATTGGTTTTATTAAGGAAGCGCTAATTATACCGGCAATGCGCGCATATGGCTATCCCAAATTGAGGGGAAATCAGAATAGGGACGCCATCATTCTATGTGGGACCGTTCCTGATGACCAGGATTAAAATTGAGATTGTAATGATATTACTGAAATAATACCCTTCAGGTCCTCTCTCTTGAGTTGGAGTGAATTGAAAAGACAATTCAAGTTTCAAGTGCAATAGAATACCTTAACCTTATTTAAGGTTTATGAAACGAGTTGAACAAAGAATTCGAATGGAAAGGAAGATTCTCATTAGATTTGTTCAGTAGGAAAATTAGATATAATTTAGAAGAATATTAAAGAGGAAAAATATTTTGATGCAAGGGTATCATGAAAAGAGTGTTTCTAATCTATCAAATATTCATCTTTATAATCAAGGAAGACAAGGAAAGAAAAGAAATAAGTTTGGGAAATATATAGAAAAAGTTGTTTTTGTTTTATAAGAGCGCGGTCAAATCTTAGGATCTCGATTTACAGATAAGATTCCATTTATACCTGAAACACAATTTATAGTATATGAATGAAGCTTTTGAAATTTTTAGAGAGTTTTTTAAAGGTTTTATTTAAATACACACAACCATTAAAATTTCTTAACATTTAAACAAGTCTATAAATATAAAAATAGATGTTTGTATATAAATGGCATCGCTTCACTTCAACACCTTTCAACCGATCACTATGAAAATTGGCATGCAAATGTATTTTTTATGGAGAATTCGTTTTTCGTTATTCACTTTGTTGAAGCTCTCTACCAGGAATTGTTGCAGCATACCAACTTCTATATCGGCCAACCGATCCCTAAGAAAGTTAGTATTCTGCTACATTTGAGAACGAAGAAAGTATTTGCTGTATTCATAGCTGTTAAAGTCAAGTTATTTTTTCAACAATTTTTTATAATTAAAGTGGTTACAATTTCATGTACGCCTTGTTTTCGCGATGACAATCAACAAATCTCAAGGACAGTCGCTGCGCGTTTCCAGATTAAATTTAGCGAACCCATGTTTTTTGCATGGTCAACAATATGTTGCTTGCTCCAGATTAGGAACTCCAAAAGCTTTGTACATCTGTACACCAAAAATGTTGTTTATCAACTTGCGTTAAGCTAGATGTATTATTTTGAATTATTTTTAGTTTTATAAAATAAAAATTCAATTATTGAAAATAGTACTAAAACTCAATTTATTCATTTACAAGCTGTTATAATACAGACGGGCAGGGCAACGTCTGCCAGGTTCAGCTAGTAATTCTTATTAAGAAAAATAGATTCTGATGAATTCTAATATTGCGAATACATCTTCCCTGGTTTAATATTTATAGGTAAAACTAGTAATATTTCATAAAGTTGATATTTTTGTGAATTAGCACATTTTCCTATAGTTTCTGTGTACACAGAAAGTAAGATACACAAACGCAAGAATTATTTTTGTATGTCTTCTTTAGATTATGTTATGACTTGAATATTTCATGTTTTAAGTATTTTTAAGACTTTTTTTATGTGTGTAACTTATTTAAGCACACTGGCCCAGGTAGCCTAGTGACAGTGGCGTAACGTACAATCTCGAAACCCCGCATTGCGAGGGACCCAGAACTTTTGGGGACCCAAAGTCTGACTGATGCCAAGCAAGCCCTTTGCAAGATCCGACTTGGGGTATAAAACCTTACTTTGCAGGAAGTGAGCTACTCTCCGTTACGCCACTGCCTAGTGGTCATAATTGCAAACTCGTGACTGACTTTTTCCAGTCGAGGGTTCACAAACTAATGCCTCTGAAGACCCACCGTGAGAAAGGAAAGATGCACGTTAAATCTGTAGAAGCTCAAAGATGGAGTAGAATGGAAGTTTGCAGAGGGAATGTCAGCTCAGATCACGTTGTCGTCATTTAGCCATGATTCAAAATCCGTCACCAACAGGCCTCAGGCTGCTTCAGAGTACGATACAAATTAATATCAAATCAGTTAAGCATAGTATATATCTACAGCGGGCACTTTGAAAAATATATTAAAAGATTATGAATTATTATTTTAAGGCTTGTAGCACTGTCAAGAGCAGGTATTTACTTAAAATTCAAGAACTTGAGTTTAAAACACTCCAATAAATGAGTTTAACTCTTAAAATACTATGAAAAGCCTTCAATTATCCATACATACAAAATATATGAGAATATAAGCTGGATAATGAATGAGGTCATTTGATAAAGTCTCTGGAGCTGAATAAAAATACAAGAAAGAAAAAGCTTGACAAAACTCTTCTACAAACTATATTAACGCTCTACAAGTTGCTCTAAGCACATTACATGCGGGAAATATATACTTTAACGTTTTTTCCCAATCCATCAAAAGAGCCTAGATCATGTAAAAGTACTTTTTTATAGGTTTGTGCCGAAAAAGAGGTTATTGTGAAAATAAAAAAATTGTTGAGAAAAACGAAATAGTTATCAATTTATTGCGGTTTTGCTAAATGACCAAACTCCCGCGAAATTTACGACTCGCATTCTATGTGTTATGCATCACAATTAATCACCCTCCCTATTAAATGATCTAGTATTTTTTTATTGTTCAAAGAGATTGGATAAGAATAAAATTTTAATGGATATTTTACTTCTTTTATAAATTTCAATATAATTATAAATCTTAGTTCCACACATAGAACTATATAGATATTAACACTAAAATGGATGCTTATTTCGTAGGAATTAGGAATTTGTGACCAATAATCGGTTCCTTGCTTGTAGCGGGGTTTGAGGGAACTTAGTAAAGCATGGCGTAGATGCGGAAAGATGAGTGCACACTCAAATGGCATCTCTGACTAAGGTTCAAAATTTTGAGGCATGCTAAATATACTAAACGCTATAATTATGTGAACTATGTTTGTTGCATAGCAATGCAGTTAAATACATACACACACACACACACATATATATATATATATGTATTAAAACAACATTTATGTATTAAAATAATAAGAAGCAGGTAATATATTGTATTTAGCAAGCAACTTATAAGCATTAATAGAAGAAATATAGAATTTTGTGTAATTAATATATTTTTCGGGGTGGGGGACTTTTTTTTTAATAATCATTGCATAAAGCTTAACATCAAACGTTGGTTAAGAAAAGGTAAAAAATATTAATAATACAACGACGTTAGTACTACTTCTTTTTCCTTTTAAAATCGTTTACTCATATTTATATGCTGTAATGTACTATTTTATCTACTCAAAATTTTGGCTTTATAAAGAAATATACATTTAAACGAAAGCTCCCATCAATAAATCACTTGTCTCTTCTGTATATACATATTTATCAAGATTCAATCGTGCACTAAGCTATAATCCAATAACTTAGCGTTTTTAGGTATAAAAATCACAGACAAAAATGTGTAAAAGAATCCTATTAAAATAAATCTAAATATTAAAGTGAGTTATTTACATAATCTCACACACACAAAACCTTGAGCCAAATTTCTCTGGCCAAGTCTCAATAGTCGAAAGATCAGTGATAAGAACTAAGAAGATAGGCATGAATTTTCAAGTTATGTATCGTGAGAGGACCTTTAAAAATATTAACGATAGATACTCTCTACTTTAAGAGGGTAAATAAATATTGCTCCTGAGAATAAAACGACCCCTTTTTTGTGTCATAACCAAACGATCAGTTTAATAGCACATAATAAATAGCTATAAAAATGCGAAGTGCTTTTAGGCATCCTTTGTTGTGTTTTGAGGGTCCTTTGTGGGGAGGCGGAAGAAGTATAGGTTATGGATAATACCTATATGTTACTCGTTATACATATACTGAGTTTTTATTGACCACCTCAGGCATATAGAAGTTTATAAACTATGCAATGTGGAAGAAGAGTTTTAAAGAGTAAAGCAAAATTTATTCAAATTTTGAATTTTGTAACCTGTAGTGAGAATTATATCATAGCATCAAATTTGAAAGGTAATTTTGCAATTTAGCTTCAGATATCAATTGTATTTTTTATTAAATATATATAAGTATTTTCAGCATTAAGCATAATATTGTAACTTTTATTTTTTCAAAAATGATGAATGTTATTATTAATTTTTAAACAAAAGCTAATTACATCTGTTTGTGAAGGAACACCGTTCATTAAATCATTTAACTATTTTTTTATAATGGGCTGCATGTTAGCATATAAGCCTTAGCAGCACGGCAGGTCCCCAAATGTGAGAGCCATTTCATTGTGGCATCATCTAGTGGCAGCTCTCACTACCAAATCTCGACACAGGAATTTATTCAATCAAAACTCTCATCGGATGCTAAATATTACCGTGATTTAATTTTGCCGAGAGTACCATAGCCATATTGATACTCAAGGGATCTTTTACACGCCATATAATCATATGGCATGAGTGCCTACGATTTTTGTATCTAGAAAAAATATCTGCCCCGGCCGGGATCGAACTCGCAAACTTAGGCTTACAGATCTTAACTTAAATGCAGTAATTTGCCTTCTGAACTCCATAGTAAGGAAAGAAAAGGGAGAAGCCAACTTGCTTGAAAAATATTTTTGTATACATTCAGAAATTTAAACGAAAAACTTCGAGAAGTAGTTTTGTAAGATATAAAAGATGGCCTCCAGTCAAATTTCGAGTTGGACGAATAAGAGTAAAACTGGTAATACCACTATGAACATGCAAATGATATTTGCTTTAAATCACAAAATGAACTTCGGGAGCATTATTTATCTTCGGAATTCTCTCTGAGTCAAAAATACTCTTAAGAAGACAAAGAAAGCAGTATCATCAACTTCCTGAGTATGACGGGGATGTGTAATAGGGATCCGAGAAGCAGGATTTTCTTTTCTTGGTAAGTAGCTCTATAGTAACTTTTTTTTGGAGCATGTGAATCAAGAAACTTCATTAATCGACTGTAAAAATATATTTAATTCTTCCGTATCTAATGTCAGTTTCATTTCAAATTATTAAGAACTTAAACAAAAGTGTTAACCCCTTGATTCTCGCTCCCGTCAAAGTCACGGGGTGAAATTTCCCTTTCTATTTATCCTGCCCGTGATATTTCCGGGCTTTAGTGTTCAAAAGTAACGCGCTAAAAGAATTAAAACTATCTATTTCTTATGCTAGGAATCATGTTTATTTCTCACCAGATGGCAGTAACAGATTATTAGTGTTTATATAGAAAAAGTTATTTTATTTTAAACCAGATGTTAGCACAATCAAGCATATATATTAGCGATTTGTTTTTGTAACCTTAGCTCAGTTACTTAGTTCCCCTTTTAGTGAATACACGTGGGCTGCGTTCTGTGATAAAATATGTATTTATATTTAATATTTGTATTCATTACGGTATTAATCAGGAAGTAAATCGGATTCTACTTTTAAGTATAAATGAATCTGAGAGTGATTCTGAAATAATTGTTTGTTTTTTGAAAGTTCTGTTAGTGAATTTGAAAGCAGTGATGTGGATCTGTGTGTAATGTTGGCTTATCTCATGCTTTGAAATTTATCTCACAAGAAAAATTACTAATGTATTTTTACATTATGCATAAGTGTAATAAAATTATTCTTTAATGTTTAAAACACATGTTTTTTAAATTTTTTTCTTTTGCCGGAAAACCAACATTCAGTCATAATACCCCTAAATGTTGGCTTTTCTTTAAAAAATTAATTTTTTTTTTGTATTTCAAGCTAAATTTTACACAAAATTTAAAAATAAATACATGTATTGAACACACATTTAGTTTTATATAATTTTCTTGAATAAAAAAAAATACACACTTTTAGGACCGTTTTCCTCAAAATTATACGACCGTTAAGGGGTTTTTTAAGTTAAAAGTTTAACTTTTTAAGTCCCATATCAAATTCGTCCAGCAGTATTTAAAAAAAGAAATATTAATTATCTATATGTTAGAGAATAGAATTTATTGAGTGATTATTTTCTCTACATATGCAGTTTTGCTCAGTATTGCAGTAACAGTGGTTGTTCATACTATTTTTATAACTAAGTTAGTATTCCCCTCACACTCTTTCTTTTCCTAGTTTCATAATTTTTTGAATAAAAAATTAAAATAATTAGTTTGAACAATTTTTAACACGATTGCATAGAATTATATTATTCTAGGGGAATTATATTGAATTAGAAGAAATTTGTATTGTATTTGTTGATATTTATTGTAATGGTCAATTTCAGTATATATAAATAAATGTTATGAAAAATTATCAAAAGATGAAAAATGTTTTTTAAACTATTGAAGTTTATTCATGAATAAATCAGAAAAGTGTAAAAATTAACTTTTAAATTCATTACTCCAAAAAGGAATATTAAAAGGAAAACACAAAGGTGTAACTGAAAGCTGAACCTTAAACGGCCCGTAAATAAATACATTCAAAAATTGTCTACTCATTATACAACAATGTAAAGAAATTTAGCCTGAATAACTGCATCTCGAATTGTTAAATAAAAGCCATTATATAACAGTTTTATCTAATTTGTTAAGTTGTGAAACCCTTAAAGATATTTATTAAGATCAAAATGAATACTTGTGTTAAAATATAACACTTGAAATGAGGCAAAGACGGAGTTCTTCGGTAAATATAACCAGCGTCAGAAATTCTTGAGTTCTTTATTGGAGACATAGCGTCATATCCACCACAAAAGCCCATTATTCTAGAAACTTCAGGATACTATTTTAAAACGAATCCACAATAAAGAAGCCACAGCGGGGAAAATTAAAAAATATAAGAAATTAAAGAAGCTCACCTTCACGTGCATATAAACAGCTAATATTTCTTGCTCGCCAAAGAGACAAGCAGTTACCTTAAATACCTCAACTGCGCGAGGCATGCTAAGAATTTATGGCAAGCTCAACTGATTTAGAGTCTATTTCTTGGCTGGATATCCAGCAATTAACCCAATGAGTGATGACCTGGCTTTTTGAGAAGAAATGAAAGAGAGAAAAAAGTTCGAAGATGTTGGTAAGGAGGATGAGATGGATCCATAATGTTCTACGCAGCCCTATGGTCTTCAGCAAGGAGAACGTGTCATAGTGCCAAGCAAAACAAAGGAGTCACTATGGGACGCTTGGCAATCTCATATATTCTGAAGTTCCTATCTTGACATGGTCGAACTTCTAACGAGAAAGTCTAACATAATTTCTAAAGACTTTCTCCTTCATTTTTCTTTGCTCCTTAAAAAAGAAAAAAAGGAGAGGAAAGCAGAAGGAAAAAAAATTGAAGAGAAGGTAGAGGAAGAAGGGTTCTTTAGATATTTTGGATATTAATCCCGTCAGCACGTCGTAACAGGATGTTAATTTTGAACGTTAGTGAGAGTTCTTTCTCTTTTTTTCTTCCTTACCTCTTACTTTTGAAATGTTTACGACGCAGGGGGGTCTCATTTGCTTGTCGGTTCTTTATGAAGACCGCCGCCCTCCGATGACACGCTTCGAGAGAGACAAGCCTCGAGAATCATAAAACGTGCCAGGATTGGATTTGTGCTTGAAGTATTAATGACTCTTTCATAAAAGTGATAAATAATAAGTGCTGAGTAAAACATGCAAAGAGTGTTTGCGGGACACTTTAATTCTAGTATCTTTCGATCTTTTTCTTTTATTTAACCCTTTACATTGAGCAAAAAGTCAGGAGAGAGAATAAAAAATAAGCATAATTTTAAATAAAAAGAACTTTGGAATAAATTATGGAATCAAAAGCACATAGATGATTTTTAAGGTATCCGACTACGTTCGGGGCCTTGATTTTGCAAAAGCGTATAAATGGATAATATTTATGATGTTTAGTGTCACTTAGATTAGAAAATGTATATTTAAAATTGTTTTAAGAATAGTATTACAATAAAAAATTATTTAAGTACAATATTTTAAAAAAAATTAACATAGAATGACCTATTTTCAAAATGTTCTCCTTTTGTGAAAAATGCTTCTATTGTAATAATGTTTCGCCTGTATATAGCTTAGACCACTGTGCAGAGGCTCAACTAATACTTTTGAAATATAATAATTAGAAGTGGGTTTATCCATGTTTTATACGACAACTGAGGGGAGAAATTTTAAGAAGAAAACGCCGATGATTATTTCAATGGGTTGTAACTCTGAAAGTAATCTGAATTTTTCAAAACTCATAGTTGAGCCTCTGTACAGAGGTCTCAACTATATACAGGCAAAATATTATTATAATAGAAGCCTTTTTCACAAAAGGAGAACATTTTGAAAAAACGTTATTCTAAGTTAATTTTTTGCCAAAATATTGTATTTAAATATTTTTTTTATCAAAATGTCCTTAATACAATTTTATACATGTATTATAATCTAAGTGACACTAAATATTATGAAACTTATCCATTTATGCGCTTTTTTTAAAATCACGGTTCCGAACGTAGTCGGATACCTTAAAAAAAGTTATTACTTATAAGTACGTCTAGTAGTGCTAATTTAACATATATATTAGGGTGAATCGCATTTGGAGATATGTTTCTTTTTATCTAGCTATCTATTATTTTTAGTTTTGACATGCTATATATTCAGTTGACCGATTTTTTTTTATATTGACCGATCGGGTGGATCGCAGTTAAGTAAAGAGAAAAATTATTAATCGAATCTACCTTTGCTGAAAAGATGTTCTATAATATGGAGATTGGAAAAAAATAATTAAAATATATAATAATTTCAAAGTTTAATATTGCCACACAAAAGAGTTAAATTTTTAAAAAAAAAATGGAAAAAGACTTAAATTAGGTTAGATGATTTTAGGCTTAAAATAAAATCATTTTTCTGCATTATAAATAACCCAAAACAATGATCATTGATAAATTACTGCATGTTTGTGCATAGTGAGTAGTACAATGAATATTGTAACGTTTCTTAACTCTAGATCTCTCTCTCTCCACGCTCCCTCCAATCATTCCGAACCAAGCTTTTTTCCTTCGTCCACTTTATCTTTGCAATTTCGATAAAATGTTTTTTTTTTATGTGTAACAACTGTCCTCTCGGTTGCTGGATATTTGTTGGGAGTGATTTCGTGAAAAGGGACGGATGTGTGTAACAGGATGTGACGTAAGCGCGCGCTACTTGATTTGACCAATGAGAGTGCGTGGCTGTGTCTTTTCGCTACCCTCGCATGGGGGTCCAACTCTAGTAGCCATCAAGCACTCGAGCGCTTGACTCTAAATCCGTTAGTCGCGATATTGGGGGACATATGTGCGGCAAAATGCTCATTTGAAAATGGACAAACAGTGATTTCGGTGGTCGTATACATTTCTTCAAATCAAACGGTTAAAAAAAATTAAAGATTTCCTGCATTTTGTACTTTTACCATATAAGGAACGTGGTTCAGCTCTTTTAAAAAAATATCACTCGCTTCCCCTGATTTTGTGTGGTGATTTTAACTTTAACTTCAGTTTGCCAAAAGCTGAGCGGCTCATAGCTTTTATGAATGATGAACTCAAGCTCGAAACGAACACAAATTAGAATGTTTCGATTGCTAACAGGGGTATTGTTACTGACGCTGTTTTTCATCGGTTTTTAAATACATTGAAATCACAAGTATATGTGTCATATTTTAGTTATCATAAGTTTATGGTCTCCGCTCTTCTCCAAATTGAACAAGAATAATTATTTTTGATAAAAAATTGCATTACTCCTTCTGTTAATTAAATACAATTTTCATTAAAGATATAATTATTCGATAGAAAATTATTTCCAATCATACTCGATTCATATTTTTTTCAGGAAAAAAGTTAATATTGCGTATACATGTTATGTTTCACGATAACATGTCAGATGTTACACATGATATACGACTACTGTAAGGCTCGCTTTTTTAAAATTTTAATGCTAAAAAAGCTGTAAAAGGTACCTGATGGTTTTTTTTGGTAGCAGTTTTGTAGGTATCTTCTCATTGCAATAAATATTAAACGGTACAAAAAATACCTGTTTTTCTTTAATAAAAAATTACTTTGAATTTTTACTATAAGAAAAATTTCAGATACCTAAGCTTCATTCCCCCTGTGGCAATACTTAACATAGTAAATTTTTATTTTATTTTTTCTTTCATCTATCTGCAAAGAAGCCTTTTTTTCTGCACAGGTAAGCTTTGAAATTGTGAAAAAAAAGTTTTAAATCCACCCTAACATATATAACTTTGAATGGTAGCCTTTCTTTTACATAAAACAATTTAAAAAAACCTTGATTATCATTATTTTATTCTCATTTTTTTCATATTTCTCTGTACTCTACTAAGCTTAAAACGAAGCTATATACTCTTAGAGTACAGATAGTTTCTTTAACATTATATAGTATCCAATTACTTTTCAATTTCAAAGTAGTAGATAGGTTTTTTTTTTTTTTTTTTTTTTTTTAAAGTAGTCCTGAGATTATAAAAAAAATGTCAGGGTTTTTCATAATCGGGGAAAAAACTGCCTCTATCTCATTAATAAATTATGTGATCCGTGTTCTTTAAAGGAGTATAAAATAGTATACCTGTGCCTTATAGCTTATTTGTTTTTCAATTACCTTTTGCAAGGCTCATTTGGAATGAAATTAAAACATTTTTTCCGATTGAAATATATTAGTCGTTAAAAATATTTTCAAAGTCGAATAGCTGTTATAATGTCAACTAAGAGTATTGAAAATTAAGCTAATTAATATTATTATAACTTTATATTCAGGAAAAAATGTTCGGCTTGTTAAATATTTTATCATTATTGGGGTCTTATTCTTGGACATTATTTCTCATGATTACTTGAAATTAAATTCTGAAGAAAAACATATCTACTTTAAATCAAGAAATATTTATGGAATCAAATTTTTCAAAAAAAAAAAAAAACCGAAGATTTTTAAAAAATATTTTTAAAGAAGTACTTTTATATAAGATTCTACAGCTGAATAAACTAAACATTCTTTTTTTTATCCACACTTATCCGGCTGTAATAATAAAGATGATGATAATGACTTTTTAAAAACTCCTTTTGTATTACCTATTTGACTATCGAATCAAAAAAGAAAAATTTATTAAAAATAAATAAATTAAACTTTGTTTACATAGACATATAACTTAAAATGTACGCCCAATTATTAGCGATGAACTTTATCATACATGAACTGATTACACACGAAAGGTTTAATTTAGCAAAATTTTATAGTAAATGCATCTTTAATGAACAAATCTTCAAACCGCTTTTACAACCAAAAGAAAACACACAAATAGTATTTTACTGTCTTTGTTCGTTATATTTTGTAATTTAAACTGTTGGCAAAGCGAACAACTGTGATTAGTAGATCATGAATTCGAAGTTAGCTCCCTCCGATGACTAATCATGATGTTAAATTGGATGTTATTTACAGAGACGTCTTAAGACTCTTTGAGGCTCTTAGCCCAAAGAAATCTTAAAACTTTTTGAGACCCCG
>BMAV01026029.1:0-103283 GCA_019973955.1 Trichonephila inaurata madagascariensis | reverse complement strand
ATAAAAAAAAATTAAAATTTTATATAATATACAAAGAGGTTGAATTTTTGAAAAAACGAGTAATATATATATATATATATATATATAAATTAAATCAATTCCTACTTAGGTAAAAAAGAAATTTTTATTTTAGCTACATTTATTGAATAGTTACGACGATTAATATAAATATGTATATACATACTGTTAAGTGGCAAAATAAAAGCGATATTCCTTGCAGTTTTCCATTTTCATTTCTAAATAGGGCGAATTGGGCTAACTTAGCTTGTTTGTTACTATTTATTGATTATTTTAATTCAATTATTCCAATAAAAAAGAATAATAAAAACAAATCACATTCTCAGAAATTAGGCCATCCCAGATGGGATTCGAACCCAAGACCTTTGGATTAGAAGTCCAACGCGCTATCTATTGGGCTACAACGAGGGCTTTTCCTTTTTATAGGGTTTTGGACTATTATTTTTGTTTGTTACTGTTTATCCATGAATTAAATAGAATTAATGAATTAATATTTGAAAAATGTATTAACATCAAGTGTCATCCACTACAAGTAATAAAAATGTATTTGAGCTTGAGTGGATGAATAATAAGCATTTTATTAATGATTGAAAATTTGAACAAGATATATATAAATGTAATAATTCCCTCTAACATACTTTTAATTAACTCTCTTTAATGATCCATAAATAATCTTTTTCATTCTTAGGTTTAAAATAAAACATTGTAATTTAATCGTAATCGGTTAAACAAAATCTGATGTAATCGCGCTCTTTTTCTCTGCTGGCCGCCATCACGTAAGATTGAAAATGCTTGCTGCTTTTGTCTTTGTGTTGTGTCCTCTAAATGCCGCTGTCTACTCAATATGAAAATAGAACGTAATTGTGCTTTAATCTGCTGATGTGTGCTTATAATAAAGGAGGTAAAGCTATTCTGAAGATGTCATTACTAAATCAAAATTGATATAATCTTCCACTCCGCGCGCGGCCAACACTACTTCAATACATTACATATATATATATGGCAAGAGTGGGAACTAATAGTAAGAATTGAACAAAATTATTTTTCGACAATATGAATAATCAAAAGAGATAATTACCGATTAATAAGTAGTACAATGTACATTGAAACATTCCGTAACCTCAGTTCTCTCTCTCCTCGGCGTCGAGTCAATCCGAGCCATGTTTTTTTTCCGCTTTATTGTGCACTGTCATTTCGACAGTAGGTTTTTAAACACTTCAATACTAAAGAAGCTATTAAATGTACCAGATGTTTGTTTTTTTTGTAACTACTTATAGGTATCCTCTCATCGCAATAAATGTTAAAAAAGTACTAAAATACCTGTTATTCTTTAATAAAAATTACTTTGTCTTTTCGCCTTAAAAAAATCAAACACCTAAGCTCCATTCCCCTACTGGCTGTAATTAACATAAAAATTAGTTATTTTATTTTCCCATTTATCCGTATGCTAGAGAACATCTTTTCCACATAGGTAAGTTTCAAAATACTCAACAAAAAAAAAATCTCTCATTTTATTATAATGGACATTTTATTAAAAACAATGTAATGGTATTTACAAATTTAAGAGAACTGGACAGCCGTTGGGAAGAATAATCTTTCAATAGTTCTATGTTGTTTGTTTCGGTCGTTTAAGTTATATTTTTTATATAATAAGTTATCAAAAAAGTCATGAGGATATTTATTATAGACTGGCCGGCTGGATTACGCCGGCTAGGTGGCGTAGTTGGTTTGTCACTGGCCTTCTGTACCCAAGGTTACGGGTTTGACCCCCGGCCCAAGCCGGTGGGTTTTCATGATGCAGAAAATCGACAGCGGCTATGTCATATGATTAAACGGCATGAAAAAGCTCCCTTGAGTGTCCGTTTGGCTTAGATGTTCTCGAAAAATTAAATTCCTATATATGTGCAAATTTCGCATCGGCAGAGCTCAAGTGCCTCCCTCTGGGGAAGAAACTGGGCGTCAAAATTACTTGCGGCAATTGGTGTCGCCTATATAGTGCCGCACTAAAAGGGATACCAGCTTCTGGGGAATGTACTAAGTCTGCAAAGGTAGAAATACCAATACGCAGCCCCATTACAGAGAAAAAAAAATTTTTATTAAGGAATATGTAGCACTTTAGACTAATATTTCTGGAACTACAAGCATTTTGAAGTGAAATATATAGATTTAAGCAAAGAGTAGTAAGAGCAAGTAAAATGAAAGCTCGCGTTGTACTAAGGTCAAACACCTCCATAGACTTGAAATTATGATATTTAGGAAAATGGAATCAAATTGTGTCGAACTGGATGTCAGTTACAAAGCATATATATAAAATAGCAATTGTCTAAACGTTATAATTCTGTTGAAATATTTTGTTTTAAGAGTTTTCTGATTTATACATTCTTGTATAAGTTCTCTTCATCTCATTTAAGAAACTTAAAAATTATTTCACACACACCTGTGAGCTGTTTTTTATTTCCCTTAAATGTTTATTTTGGAGAAAACTTCTTTTGGGCTTTTTCTTTTGTATCTGATGTAATTCAAAGTACTTTTAAGCTAGCTTGAATTCCTCAAAAAAATATTACAGTGCTTGATTCAAAATATTAAACTAAAAAAAATAACAAAAATCAGATGTTTCTCTAGGGCTTGAATAGTCTCTGCATTCTTTTCTTTAGGAAAAATTTGGATTTATAAACAAAACAAATGAATTACAGTATTCCTTTTGAAAAAAGATGTTGATCCTAATTTTTTTTAAAAAAAATATCGCCTCTTTTTCTGTATTCTAAAAATTTTCTTGTTTGTTAAATTCTTCAGGCGTTGTTAATTTGACTTTTCCCACATATACACTGCTGTTTGTAAAAAAATGTAACGCCATCAAGGAATCATCAGAATTAAATGAACATTGCAACAAATATCAATTATAGGATATTATATAAAATAGTAAAGTTTCAGAGCCACCACACATGCGGGGCGTGCGAAGCGCTCTCTGAACTGATGCTGAAAGCGTATAAATAGAGGGCTGTAGCGGGACGTTGAAAATAGTTAATGATTATTTGTTAATGGTGAACGTTTAGTGAGACCTAAGTATGCCTCTACAATGAAATAAGGAGAAATTCCAACAACTTAAAGTGTTTGAACGGCCTTCGAGAAGGAGGATTTTCCTATCACGCAATAGGATTTCGTGTACAGCGGAACAGTTCCACAGTGATGCATGTTTGGAAGCAATGGACCGACGAGCACCGAACAACTCGAAAAACTGACAGTGGACGACGGAAGATGACATCAGCGCGCGACGATGGACACCAGCTCCACATTGCGGTGAATGATCATACAGCTTCCTCCAGGCAGTTGGCACACGTTGGTCTACTGCTGCAGGTGTACTAACGTCAGCTTTGTCAATTCGTCGACGTCTGCTGCACCGTGGATTGAGTGCAAGAGTGTCTTTATACATGGTCCCCCTCACGGCAAACCATCGACGGCTACGTCTGCAATTGACTCATGAGCACAGAGCCTGGCAAGCTGATTGGCATCAAGTTGTCTTTTAAGATGAATCACGCTTCAATTTGAGGGACCATCATGGCCGCATTCGTGTTAGACTCTATGCCGGTGAACGCTGCCATCCGGAGTGCGTTATCGAACGACATAGTAGCCTAACACCCGGAGTTATGGTTTGGGGTACGATTTCGTATCATGGACGATCCAATTTTCTACGAATTGAGTGTAATCTCAACAGCAACATATACGTCCGTGAAGTGCTACAGCCTGAAACCGTCCCCTTCCTTCAAGGCATCCCTGGAGCTATCTTTCAGCAGGATAATGCACGCCCACATGTTGCAAAGACTGTTGGAGACTTCTGTTCAGCCCAACACATGCAACTTCTTCCTTGGCCTGCTTATTCGCTGGATATGTCGCCTATTGAGCACATATGAAATTTGGTTGGCCGGCGTCTCGCTCGTGATCTGCGTCCTACAGCTTCAAAAGACGTACTTTTGCTGCGCATAAAAGCAATATGGAATTCTCTTCCACAAGCAGACATTCAAAATCTGTTTGACTCCATGCCACGTCGTTTAGCAGCAGTTATTGCAACGCATGGTGGTTACACGAAATACTGATATCGAACACTTAATATTGTTTTTTTGCTTTAAAAATTTCGTCATTTATTTGTATTAATACAAGTCGATTGTGCATTAAATTTCATTTAATTCTGATGATTCCTTCATGGTCTTGCATTTTTTAGAAACAGAAGTTTATATATACAGGGGGTCCGGGATTAAAATATGCAAAAGTAATGGCTTATTATTTCGAAACTACCCATCAGAATGTTATAAGCTGTTCATCCATGGATTAGAAAACTCTCTGAGATTTTTGGTTTTAAAAGTTTTTTTGCTTCACATAATATTGAAATATTATATTTTTATGAAAAACATATGATATGAATATGAACTGAAACAATAAAATCATTAATACAAAATGCCTTAGTTAAAAAAGTTTTCATGCACACATCTCAAAAGAAAAAAAATACATTAATGTAATACTTCAAAAATATCCTGCTTTATTTGTAATACTTTTTTTAGTGATCATTTCACTTTTTAAAATAGCTTTTCTTTATCAAAAAGATTTTTTCAGCTTTTTTTTTTTTATCTAAAAAGGGGACGGGGTTGAATTCCCAAATTTATTTGCTTACATTTTTCAATTGAAGTTTCTTCCAACTTCTAATTTTCAGACATACAAAAGTGATATTTCATTCAAAAGATAATAATGGAAATAATATAATTAAATAAAATACAAAAAAATATGTTTAGGTCATTCTTAAGGTGCCAAGTCCTTTAACCGATATTTCTTCTTAAGTGTTTTCGCGTCAAACATTTCACTATATGTCATTCTCTTTAGTTTTTGCCGAAAAATTGCATTTAACCCGGCATCACTCGAGCGAAAAAAAAGACCACAAAAGTTCTCTCGCAGAGCATCTCATACCCAAGGGTGTTTACATTCTGCTTTTACAGTAACATTTATATACAAAAGTTAAAAAGGAAGAAAAGTAGAAAATACAATATGTTTATTACATTTTTCACTAGTAAATTTAGTTTTTCTGTTCTTTTTATAAGGGCATTCAGTACATTGTTTATACACTCCTTTCATCTCGTCGTGAGTGAGTGCTATAAATTCACTGGATTTTAATTTTTTTTTAAATCTGTATCTTTTTAAAACTTAACATATAGGAGTAAACCTCTCTATTCTTTAAATTGAAAAATTTTGGAATTTCTTTTTTATTTTCTCTTATTGTTCCAGCAATACTTTTTTCCCCCAAAAGTTCGTCTGGATGTGGATAAGATGTGTACCAGTTGTCTACTTTAAAATTACGTTCTTCCCAAATGTTTTTGTGTCTATACATATAAAACATTTCTTTTCAACAGCACTCCCTCTTCTAAATCTGGATCGATTTCAGTGGAGGAATCATTCTTACTGTTATACACTTCATTTGATTCTTCCTCATTATAACCGCGAAGATAATTTATTCATCCAAAAATACTGTTGTACTATATCTATTAAATACTGTATGGATTAAATTACTTAAATATCACATTTTTTCCCCTCATAACTAAATTCCCCTAAGGAAGATTTAAAAGGGCTCATGCATTCAGAACGAAAGGGTTTTCACCCCGGGGGTATGAATACCCGAAGGGGGTGTTCAAAATATATATTTTAGAATTCGCCTACAAATGGGCCCTTAAAGGATAGCCCTTTAAAAAGTCGCTACACGAGAAACAATCCATTTTAAAAAAAAGGTTTGAAGGAACGTTGAATAAAGTTGCGGTAGGTATAAATCCCCGCAAATTTGGGGGTTTAAAATTTTTTTTTTGGGCCCAATAATTTTCTTAAACCATTTTATGGTATTTAACAACACACACAGAAACTAAATATAAACAACAAAAAAAATCATTTATTCCCTTTTACGCCAACAATCCACACAAAAAAGGGTTTGTGCAAGGGGGGGGTTGCCCATTGTATTTGTTTCTACTAAATCAAAATCCCTTTACGCCACTTTCGACCATTGAACTCATAAACGCCTACCCCCTTGCTCCTCCACGCGGAGTTTTAAAGAGCTTAGGCGGGCTGTGGTACGCCCCACCGTATTTGATGATAAAATGACCAAAAAATAACAAACATGTTGGAAACGAATTTTCACAGCAGAGCTTTATTCTTCATTCGTGTTTTTCGCAGTTGGTGTTTGATGGTGGGGATTTTCCCCCCTTTCCGGATCCCCCCTTTATCCCCCCACAAAATATGATAAAGGTCATAAAAAAACAACAACAATATATATTTTTTAAAATTACATAACTGAAATGTTTATGTAGGAATGATCTGTTTTGGTGGGAGTGTGAAAGCAATGGAATTTAACCTCATGCCAAGCACAGAACAAAGCCTTTTGAGAGCATGTTATTAAATAGTGGTTTTTAAATTGACTGTGCGTACAAAAAATATAGCCCTTTCACCAAGTGAAATAACTCTATTTCGATGCATAATTAAAACATTTAAATTTAAATTTTTGATGTCCTGAAAATGATACATGAAAAAATATCGAGAAGCCTTATATAATAAGACTATTTTTTTTAAAATGAATTAAAAGAAAAGTACAACTTTGGTTGTCACGAAGTTTAAGGTTTCACCAAAGAATGAGACATTCTCTTAAAATATGCACTTTACACACACTATGATTTTTTAATCATTACCTAAATTGAACCTATACTATGGGAGCATGTTAGCTTAAATAGTAATCTGAATATCTAGATTCTAAATATATCGAAAGATCCATTGGGTGCTTTCAACTTGAACCAGGCAATTTACAATATTAACTTTTCTAGCTTCTTAGGCTCCATATGACAACGAACACCATCCTCCTAACTTCTCTCTTCACTTGACTTTAAACAGTAAATTCATAAATTGCGTTTCCTTTACCGAGAGGTTTTATAATAATAAACATCATCAAAGATATTTACTCAAATTTTGGGTTTCCCCCAAATTTTTTTCACCTCAGGGAAACCCCCGGAACGAAGGTTTTTTGGGGAACCCTTCCCATGCAAAACTTCGAAGAATATATCTCAAAATAATATTAAAAATAGATCAACACGTAACGGGCACCTTATGAAAAGGCAATTAAAAAGTATTGCACTTATTATTGAATAATTATAATCTAATTTTTTTAATACAATTTTATTCCTTAATAATATTAATTTGTGATCCAAGTGCCGTTTATCCCTGCATTATTTAATAACTGGGATTCGTTCTTACTTTTTTTTCACATAAACTTTCGAATTCTAGGTCTATTGAGATTAAATGCAACCGCATTATTATTCAGAGTTTAATTTGTTTTTATACTTTGTTTTTGTAGCCGCTGACGTAGAGAAATATATTTCACCTAAACACAAAGCTCTGAATGGCATCAAAATGTTTATAGCTGTATGAGAAAACCCGTGTATTTCGTCTGAATTTCCAACCTAAAATTAAGATGCTGTTCTTGTTAAATTTAGATTATAACATCAAATCTGTTGATATGTTGTTTCTTCTCCTTCATTAAAGGTGTTTTTACCACAAATACAAAAAGGGGAATTTTCCATTAGAAAACTAGTTTTGCACAAGGCAATTTGATAACTAACGAGTAGAAATTATCTCGGTGAACTCGAGATAGTAAACAATAGAATATTTTCAAACTAGTAGGAGGTGTATATATAAAGATAAAACGCGTTTTATAAATATGAATTTATTATATTTTATAATAAAAGTTTAAAAAGTGTTGTATAATATAAAGTTATTATATATAAATAAATTTGTCAGTTTTAATGAGAGAGAGAGAGAGTAAAACGAGCTATAGATACTTGTAACTATATAAACTTGATAGAGAACTTGAACAATTTTGAATACATATTTATTTCTTTCGATTTTTTTTGTTCGTGGAACCCCCCTATGCCTCATGGAACCCCAGGGTTCCGCAAAAACACCGGTTTGGGGAAACCCCTGCTCTAAACGGGGCTCTGGTTTTTTTTTCTCTGCGGGCCGGTCAACGTTTGATAATTTTTCCTGGCCCGCTGAGGTGGGAAAACCCTTGATTTTTATAGTTTAGATTGTTTTGATTCAACAATTTTAATTTAGTTACATTTATATAAATATGCCTTCAGAATAAAATATAGTTGCACCAAATATGAATGAAAGTGATTTAACGTGGAATATATAAAATGATTTCCGTGGAAAGTTGCGCAAATCTGAAAGAAATGCACTACTTTAAATAAAATGGCAATAGTTTAATGTTCTTTAGGCGGCCCGGCACCATTTGATCCATGGACCGGTCCGCTGACCGGAGGTTGCGGATCATTGCTCTAGAGCAAGGGTGTCAAACTGTAAAGCTAACTTGGGCCAAACAAATAAGATTTAACTTTAGGTGGACCGCAAAAAACCTATATAAATCATAGAAACGTAGGTATCCAATTTACCTAAGTGTAGCGCATTCAAAATAAATGTATGTATTCTACTGAACTGCTGATTTTCAGTTTCGCGATCCACTCGCCAGTAGCATCGCTTTCACACAGGTGCACAATTGCGATGCATTGGAGGGAGAAGGCATCAATAAGCAAATTTTTTTCTAAAATATGTAAGTACTTAGCAAACACTGTCAAGGTAACTTTACTGCATTTCAAAGACTTCAGAATCGTTTTACTGATAGCAGAGCAACGAAAAGGATCTTATTTTAGAATCACGTATATATACGTCCGGGAATTGAACGCACCTGCTTAGCGAGATGTATATATACGCCGGCGGGGTAATTAAGAAATTGATAACAAAAATAGTATATAATTAAAAAACGTTTAGCCAATTCTTCCTATCTTATTTTTATTCTGCGTCTGTTTGTTATTTTATTATAATTATTGTCTGCCGATATATTGGCCGTGTCGCAAAAATGTTCACAGCGAGCCACGTGCGGCCCGCAAGATTTACACCGGTGCTCTAGAGAATTAATCAGAATCGTGAATAGAACCCGTTACATGGTTAATCAATCAAGAAGATATCCGTTGTATCAAAAAATAAGCGTACTTATATAACGTACTTTATCTTGGTAAAAATACAAAGAACAAGTTCAAACAAAGGAGAATTTGTTGCATTCACTTGACATATCGCATCATGCAAGAAACAAAAATAACCGTTGACTAGATGCAACATTTTTTTTCTGCCATTTTTCAGACAAGTCGCATTTCATTTTCTGCATTAAGGCTGATTTCGGTCAATGTTAAAGAATAGGATCCGAATTTGGAACATTTTTTCAGATATAAAAGAAATGAAAAACTAATACGATATTCTGGCTTCACTATCCTTTAGAGAGCAGCATTTTTTATCATACTTCCCATTTTTAAACGAGTTGATTCATTTTTTCTGGTATAAAATGTGTTTCGCATTTTTTATTCTATACCGTAATGTTAAATGGACTTTGCCTTCACGTATTAAAACAAAAAAGAAAGTATTCACGGAACATTTTGAAATTTTTAAAAACACTATTGTTAAAAGAGGTACGTGTTATAATATTGTAAATTTCCACGGAAATTGGGTCATTTTTCTGCCTGAAAATGGGCTTCGCGTTTAGTTAGAACTCTCGTATTTTTACCGAAAACAGCCTTAATTTGCTTCTATATTTTGTTTTTGTTGCCACATTCGCTGAGAAATATTTTTAACAAATATATTGTTCAGAATGGCATTAAAAAGTTAATAACTGTGCGAGAAACTTCTGTGCATTCTGCAAATTTACAACCTAAGATTTAAGAGCGATTCCTGCTTCCTTAAATGTTTACTAAAATTTTGATACTCTGATTAAGAAAATGGCGATCACTTGAAAAACCGATGTCAAAGTTCCAAGGAAACCTAGGGTTTGGTGGAACCCAAGAAACCTCCGGTGTAGGTAAAAGAAATGTGGTTAATGCTTTTTCCACTTTCTACATATACGTGTATTGATACAATTATTAGTAGAAATAATGCATCCGCTGATCCAAAAGATGTGATGAAAATTAATTAAGGATTTTGATTTTCCTCCAGGTTGTCTGAGTTATTTCCTTGATAGCAATGCTTTTTGTCTACAATGTTTGACACTTTTAATGGAAAAGAATTTTTCAAAGAGAAACTTAAGGGATTCGTCCCTCTCTCGTGCCCATCTAGAGATGTGGGAGGAAGGGAAGAAACACTAGCCATAATCAAAAACAATCTATTTATTGATCTCACAAAATAGCAATACTGATTCAATTAATTTAAACGAGAAGAAACGTTCTCAATATAACAAAATGTGGATTAATAGCAAGATACACGAATTACAAGGAGATTATCAATATTGATCTTTTTATTACAGGATCACAAAATCTACTATCCTACTTAATTTAACACTAATTCAACTGTAGTGATCAATCGTCACTTTAATTCTCTCCTTTATCAAATATTTAAAATACTCTATAAAATATTATAATACCTGATCCAGTAGCAATCTATTTTATTTCATCACGATCTCTCTTATTCTCCTCGTTGCTAGCTAGAAAACTATGACTGTATGTAGTGCACTTAATTTGAATATCACGGTTTCTTCTTCAAAAGGGTTGGTTGCGAATAAATGCGAATAGATAGCCCAAAGATTTCCCAAAAGGATTAGAATAATGTACGCTGATAGATCCGCACAAACTAATGATTCATAATTTTAGTTAAGCTGCATTAAAAATGCGCGTGTTATTTACTAATTGATGAAGCTTTAGTAACCATGTTTTGTTTTTTTTACAGTTAGTGAATATTTTAATATATATCTTTTTTATTTCAGTTTTTACTATTAGTTCACATTCTCCCTGTACATATATATCTTGTTCAAATTATTCAATCGTTAATAAAATACTTTTTATTCATCCACTCAAGTTCAAATACATTTTTTTAAACTTGTAGTGAATGACACTTGATGTTAATACAGTTTTTTTTAAATATTAATTCATTAATTAAATTTAATTAATGAATAAATAGTAACAAAAGTAATAGTCTAGTATCATATATAAAAAGGAAAGTCGCTCGTTGTGTTCTTGTAGCGCAATGGATAGCGCGTTGGACATCTCATCCAAAGGTCGTGGGTTCGAACCCCATTTGGGATGGCCTAATTTCTGAGAATGTGATTTATTTTTACTATACTATTTTACTGGAATGATTAAATTTAATTAAATATAGTAACAAACACACAAAACTAATAGTCCAACTCCTTATATAAAAAGTAAAATGGAAAACTGTTAGGAAAATCGCTTTCTATTTTGCCACTTTAATAGTGTGATTCTGTCATAAGTATATGTCGCAGGGAAATGGCGAAATTAGGAATTTCATCAAATCCCTAAGGGAGATGTTAAAATAACGTCTCTTCAAGGTCATTTCCCTGATGAAAGTAAATGATTTTATCAAATCCCTGAACTGCTTCAGAGAAATGATGAAATGAACTAGTCAGGATTTGCATTGGCAAAATGCTATACAGGGGGGAGAGATACCTGGGGGAGGGGGGGTAAAGTCCTTGTACTTTCTAACCATACAGGTAGTACTAGCGATCCCCTAAATATCAGCCCCATATCTTTAAAAAAATGGCACCATAGGATTAACATACAGATTGATTACCAGCCTAATTTTCTAATTATTTGTTAATTAGTTTCGAATAAATAATTTGTATTTCATTGACTATTGTTGTGTTACTTCTACGTTTAATAATGCACCCTATTTGTTAAATAAACACTTTTAAACTCTTGACAATATTATTTCATAATTTCACTGAAACAGCTCAGTCCCCCACAGCTTCAAATCCCTTACTTTTATCAGGGAAATAACCTTCAAGAGACGTTATTTTAACATCTACCATCACAAGTGATCATCTCCTTACAGGATTTGATGTGATTTCTAATTTCATCATTTTCCTGCAAAATATATACATATTAATATTAATTGTAATTATTTAATAACAAGTAATTAAAATAAAAATTTTCTTTGTCGATCTAAGTACAAATTGATTTTAATTTTTTTATTTACTTATTTATTATTCAACTTATTTCACTCTTTGTATTTCTGGATTGGTGAAAATTTTTGATTAATGCCGATTCTACATTCAAATTGGTTTAATACTCTGTCATCGAGATAAATCAAAGAAGTTTATGATAAAATGTTATTAGTTTGTAACAAGTTTATATTCTTGAGAAATTCTGAAAACACAACTAAACTCGTTATCCCACGCAAAGTTTGGTCAAAGCTAAAACGTGTCTGTAGCGCATGATTAAATATTAATTCACATTCTAGTTACGTTGACGAAACGTAAATTCTTTTCAGAAAGTCCTCCAAGTTATTTTTATTTTGGTTTCAAAAAATTTAATCTGATAAGCATTTCTGAAGTAGTTGAAACAAGTAATATAAAAAAAAAAATTTAAGTCAATTCCTACTTGAATCAACAAAGAAAATTTTTAATTTAGCTACTTTTTATTAAATAGTTACAATTAATATAAATATGTATATACATAGGACAGAATCACAACATTAAGTGGTCATTAGTTTTTATTAATTATCATTAAAGTATCGTATTGTCATCCAAAACAATCGTGTCTATAAAATTTCAGTTCAACTAAATGCTTTAACATGTGAGAAAAAAAAACCCTTTTCAAGTTTTGACCCAAGTCGCCATAAATGATGCCAACGTGGCTGTATTTGTAATTCTTTGAATAATTAGTGTTAATCAATTAATTTTTATTAATTATAGTTAAATTACTATATTATCATCCAAAATAATCATGTATATAGAATTTCAGTTCAATTGAGCTCTTTAAAATGTATTTTATTAACGATTGAAAATTCCAACAAGAAAAACAAAAATATGGAGAGTGTGAGCTAATAGTAGGAATTGAAAAAGATTGTGAGATGTTAAAAAATTAAACATATAAAATTAAGATTTTACAGCCACAATTATTAGTTATTCTTAGATTCGAATTTTGAGGATACTGTATCACACAAGTGCTTGGCATTAGTATAATGGCCTAAATTCCTGACGGTCACATGATACATGCAATCACGTATTTATACATTTCAATTCAAAATTTGCATTAGATCTGTACGAGTTGTTCTACTTGCAAAATTTAGATAAAATTTCAGATTAATAAAAATGTCCAAATATTAAGATTATTCAAAAAGTTTTACAAATTAAAAAAAATACTTTTAGTACACGTGTACATTTAAATAATTTTGCTTACCTTTGTGTATTAATGTTGACAAAAAGAGTGTACTTTTAAAAAACGTTTCTGTAAAAAGCAAAAGTTTCCAACGGCGAAGCGTATGAAAACACATAAATTATATGTGGTCATGACATCATATAAATTCATAAATTGATTGGCTGGAAACACGTGATCACAGTTATCATGTGACATCATAGTCACATCAATTCAGCTCACTAAATACACCGCTAATGTCTATGCCAGGTGTAGGCAACCTTATAGCTTTGGTGTGCCAAACCAATCCACCCCTATGATTCAGCGTGTCACACAGTAGAACATTTTTGAAACAATTCGATTCCCGCTATAATGTATGCAGAGTTAGAGAATAATTGTTAATAATACAAATTTACATTTTTTTACACATTAATTTTGCTTCATTTAAAGATAATTCTTAATTAAAACTGTATATATATATATGTATTTTTAAGCATATTTATTAAAAATAAGAAATGGACAGCATAAAATATAAGCATTTCCTTTCATTATAGTTAGATAAAAAGATAAAAACATTTTAATACGAACCAAGTGTTTGCGCCGCTCTACTTTCATATTGCAAAATTAGGGGTATAATGTGTGACTTTCAATTGGACACGGATTCTGAGCATTCAGTTGTTAAACTATTCCTTTGCTAACTCGAAATATTTTTCATGTAAGGAAAAATTTTTTACTTAGATATGTAGAATCAAACGCGGAAAGCAGTGTACATGCAATTTTCTCTCTTCAAACAATTACATCTCTCCGGCAATGATATTCAATAATTTACAGAATAGCTGCAAATTTATCTTTCATATTTTTTCGTAATTACGTAACTGATCATAATTCTGCAGATGTTTGTCAAATAAGGTCCAATACAAATTTACCAACTTTCATCCACTCAAAAATTGACAAACTTGTAGAGTAGGGCAGAGTGCCATTCAGAATTGTGCCACATGTGGCACGCATGCCATAGGTTGCTGACCCCTAGTCTATGCTCTGCGAGTATAAATAATTTAAAATATGGGTATATTTTTTATTTAAGTTGCTACCAATTTTCACTGTTAGAAAATACAATATATAAATAGTTTTTTTGGGATAAGTGTATTATACTGTATCAGGCATTCAGGAGACAAAAATTCATTTATTTAGAATATTTGAGTCTAAAATACAGACAACGTGAAATAATAGAGAGAAAAACTGAAAGAAATATTTAATATTTGAATGAGATTGAAATATCATATATTTATGTCGTAGATAAGCATAAAACTCGCAGTTTACAAACATAATGTACAGCCAAGCAAAAATTTAATTCTTATATAATCAGTTTAATTTGATCACAACCTGAAGACGCTTTTAAAGAACTAAGTTTTTGATTTTAGTTTAATGTGTCGCAAAAAATCAATCAAAATTTTTGCTTAGACAAAAGAAGGGTTGATAAATTTTTAAAATAGGAAAAGAAAAATTGCACTTATCTTTTCTGCTCTCCTTTTTTGTTAAACTTCGTCGGAAACTGGGAAAGCAAGATGTTATTTCTGTAAACATTCCGTTCAAAAAATAGTTCTTATAATGAGTAGAGTAGCTATATTTTCATTTTCATACTTTGACGTAACACTACATTTACACAAACAAGTAGACCATAAAATGACCGAAAATGTTAATTATATTTAACCTAAGCCTTAAATTAACACAACGCGTGAATTCGAAATAATCTTTTCTTCTACGACAAAATGAAAACAAAAATATAACAGTTCAATGCGCATGCGTGAATTGAGTTGTCAGTCATTGGTGGTAAGAAAGTGTTGCCAGACACAACTTAATGTATAATACAGTGAGGTTTCACTATCTTTCCAATTAAAATTCTTTTAATGCGAACAGTAACGGACTCAAACGATTAAAAATGTCAATTAAATATTTATTTTACCTTAATGTACGTACTTTGTGATACCTCAAAGTACAAAAACGCTTCATAATGAGAAATAAATAATAAAATTAAATTAAATACAAATCAAACAAGGCAATCACGGCCTATTAAATGGACATATACATTTCATACGCTATTATTTTTTAATCTGAAAATTAATTTACCAACTATTTTTCTTGAATTATTGAAATGTATTAACATTGTTGTGTGTGTGTGCAAATTTAATATAATTTTTATATTTAGAAAGCAAATGTTTGGAACTTTTTATAAAAAGGATTTTTTTATCAATATTTTTTCATGAATTACTTCCCGTTACCCGCCCGCTTAGCAGAGTTTTTCATTATATTGTATGATTATATACTTTGTTTTTAGTTATTCTTATTTAAGTAGTCCTATAATTACTGTAAAATCCGGCATATAACGTCCACCGCCGTATAAACGCACCTATACTTTCAAACTGTAATTTTTAATTTTAAGGTATATTCGCCGTATAACGTCCACTCCCTTTTTACAACGAATCCTGATGTGTACGTGCGTAATGCTCTTATGCTTTGAAATCATTTATTCAAGGTGTTATACAAGGCTTCAGAAAAAATACTATTCTAATAGAATTACAACTCGTTAAATTTGCAAGATCATTTGTTTTAAATATACAATATTTCGATTTATATAGACGCCTACTATCTTTAATCCTCGTCTCTCCTTTTACTTTTAAAGCTCTCATTTTTATACTCGGCGTATAATGCGCACCCGTAAGTTTCTACCTTAATTTTTGTGTTCAAAATGCGCGTTATACGCCGAATTTTATGGTAAGCTTTTAATGTGTTAAAAAATACTTTTGTAGATTTCGCTTCTTGATTTAAAAAGGATAGATCTTGAGTTTCTTAAGCGGAAGTATATTTATTTTTTACGCTATCATAACCCTTCCTTCCCCCTCCCTTTGGAAATAAATTCCTAAAAGCCTCATTTTTAGCGGATCACTAATTAACTAAAGAAATATGCTTTCCAGATTTCAAGTCTGTACTACGTCTAATAACTCAAAAACGGGAATCTTTTAGATTTTTAATGCCCCCTTATACTCAACCCGTAAGGAAACCATTCCAGGAAAACCGATTCCATTTTCCAAATTTCAAATCTTTAAGCCTGAACGCTCAGACACTGGAATATTTTCTTTTATCTATAACACCACCCCAATCTCCTTAGGAAGTAGATTTTTAAGAAACCCTTTCTTATAGCGTATCTCTTATCATGAAAAGGAAAGATGTTTGCTTAATTTTAAGTCCATAAGTCTGATAGTTTAAAAACAAAACGGAATTTTCATTTATGTATAACACACCCGTGAACTCTCCTTTTGAAGTTGATTTTCGCAAAACACATTCTTAGTGAGCCTTTATCAAGGAAAGAAACACGTTTCCCAAATTTCCGGTCTCTAGATGTTTTAGTTCCAAACCGGAACTTTAGACTTTAACACTCCCTCACATCCCTTGGGAATGTACGAGGTCTACCATGATAATTACCAATTCGCAGCCCCATTTGAAAGAAAATGAAAGATATTGATACCGCACTTGAGGAGCTACAGATTGTATTTGACTGATTTGAAGTCAGATCACAGCGAGAAGGAAATGTTTAATGCTATGACATTGACTTTTACAAATCTTTGTCTGCTGAACATTTTCATGTAGGGAGAAATTCTTTTAGGAATTATCGATTGAACTTCGATATTTACCCCAAAATAATTTATTCTAGCTTTTTATAAGCAGAATGGAAGAAGCAGTAAATGCATTCGATAAAAGGTATTAACAAAAAAAATGAATGAATTTATTATAATAGTATCTCTTTTGGAAACACAAATCAAATGCTTAAGGTATCAGACTACGTTCGGAACCGTGATTTTAAAAAAGCGAAGAATGGATAATTTTCATGATATTTAGTATCACTTAGATTAGAACACATGTATAAAATTGTTTTAAGGACATTTTGACAAAAAAAATTATTTAAATACAATATTTCGGCAAAAAATAACTTAGAATAACCTTTTTAAAATTGTTCTTTGGAAAATGCTTTATTTATAATATTTTGCCTGTCTATGTGACCTCTGTACAGAGGCTCAACTATGATTTTTGAAAAATTCACATTATTTTCAGAGTTACAACCCATTGAAATAATTATCGTGTTTTTTCTTAACATTTCTCTCCTCTGTTGTCGTAAAACATGGATAAACCCACTTCTAAGTTATATATTTCAAAAATCATAGTTGAGCCTCTGTACAGAGGTCTTATAGACAGGCAAAATATTACTATAATAGAAGCATTTTTCACAAATGAGAATATTTTGAAAATGGGTCATTTTATGTTCATTTTTTGTCAAAATATTGTACTTAAATAAGTTTTTATTGTAATACTATTCTTAAAACAATTTTATATACATTTTCTAATCTAAGTGACACTAAATATCATAAATATTACCCATTTATACGCTTTTGCAAAATCACAGTTTCGAACGTAGTCGGATACCTTAAAAGTTTCAAAATTACAAAGTATAGCTGTACATACTTATGAAGTAATCGTTATCCATGATAAAATAAATACAATTCGCTAGATTGCATGGCCGACTTCGAGTATTCACCGAATCTTGATTGACGAAGAACAAAATAACCACTAATTTCACTAATGTCCGGGCATCTCTCTATCAATGTTTTTATAAAAACAGCGAAGTATATATATTTATCACTCTGAGATTGTGCTCATGACATCGGTTTACAGTTATATAAGCACCTGTAAAAATTTATGTAAGTGGAAATTCAACATTAGCAAATACGCGAGATTATTCGGATCTGCATTTCTTGGTTGGATCAGTATTGCACATCAAATTTGCTGGGATATGTTCTTTACATATGCGTCTCGAAAACTCTAATCCTACTAGTTGGCTAATCCTACATTTTGCAAACTAAGCCGTATGGACGCACTGATAGGATGGCGATGGGTATTCCAGATTCTAAAAAAATGACGTATTTAAGATGAATTCATCAATGAATAAATGATAGTTTTAAAACTAAGAAAGCACGCACTTATTGATGGTCGAACTAAAAAATGAATTATATTTAAAGGGAAAAAAACTAAAAACACGCCTAAATAGTTAATTGACCTAAAAAGTAAAAAATAATTCTTAATATAAGAATAAAACGATTGACGAGAAACTTAATGCCATACCAAACTTAATGTCGAGCCAAATCATACCGTCACCTGCATGGTGCTCAAAGCTACGGCTAACGACAGGCGTACAATCTAGCCCTTTGCCATGATGAATTTCGTGGGCTTCGATCTGACTACGTCAGACAGGTGGCATTAGTTACAACTATAAAAATGTACAAATACTTTTAAATTTAGATTAATTTGCAGTTCCTTATATACGCTATAATTCAATGGGGGACTGAAACAGTTTCTATTATTTCGGAGGATAAAACTCCATCGAGAGTTCAATCGATTATTTTCGGCCATTTTTCTCTTTAATTTGACATTGATGACCGTTTTGTGACTTGGGCACTCCCACCATGTATTTTTTAATCAAAAAAATAATATTATTTTCTAATGCTGTAGCCTACATATGCAAAAAAGGAAAATAAATTTTAAATTGCTTCACTCATTTTAGTATCACGTTTCTCCCTCACTGCCCACAATTTCGTGACTCATTTCGTGTGGGCGTTGATTTATGAAAGACAAAGAAAACCTGTGCTGCAGTGAAGGAGACCACGATAAAGATATGAATTCAGTTATTTCCATTTAAAATCTGTATTTTTAAGAGTCTTATAGCATAAATCGCTTGTAATTTTTAATGTCGAAGCTTCTTCCATCACTAAAGCTTTTGATAAGCACTTTATTTTCTGTTTTCATAATGATTCAAAGACATAAATCAGGTCATTTTCATCAGACCAATGGGTGAAGTTCTTGTGACGTCATAGTCACGTGAAAACTACAATCGCGTGTTTCCAGCCAATCATTTCATAAATACACGTGACGTTACAGTCGCATGATAAATGCACACGTGTTTTCAACCTGTCAGTGTATGCGATTTTCTGTTGCCAACTTTTTCTTTTTACAGAAACTTTCTTCTAAAAAGCACACATTTTTCAACAATAAGAATGCACATATGTAAGCAAATGCACTTGATTGTTTAAAAATGCACGTATACAGCATCAGATTTTTTTTAAAATTTTGTAAAACTTTTCATGAATCTTGATACTTGAATTTATTTACCCAACTCTTAGATTTAAAATTTTGTTTTGATTATACAACAAGTAAAAGTACAATGCCAACTTCAAATTCAATGGAGAACACGTGATCAGGTGATTTATCATGTTCATCATATAAAAACATGTGGCTTTAAAAGTTTTCCGATTTTTAGTGTCAAAACAAAAAAAACTATAATATCTATCCTGAAATTAAAATAGCTTTTCTTAATTGTACATTTCTGGAATATTTACCAGTAATTTACATTTGATACACTCCTTTAGAATCGGATGCTACAAATTTAAGAATAAAATGGAATTATTTAAATAACTTTAAAAGTCAGAACAAAGCTATAGTTCTTAGGTATTTTATATATATATATTTGCGTTTTGTTCAAACATGAAGTTGTTCGAAATCAAGCATGTCAAGTTCGGAAACAAACGTTAACCGATTTATTTTAAGTCTATATAACAATTGTGAAAAGAAACAGATTTTTTAAAATAAAAGTTTGTCTGTTTTGCATGAGTAAACCTTTATTTTGTATAAGTGTTATTATAATTAAGATCAATGATAGCGTTCGGCGTACAGACAAAATGGATAATGTTTGTTAAGTCATTGAAAGATAATGTAATCCGTTTTTAATGATTATGTTCACAGGGTGACTACATAACAAAAATTCCACTTTCAAAAAAGAGAGCCACTGCTTAGAATTACTTCAAATTTTAATGTATATATCGTAATATACTAAGAATAGGAAATAATATCGCATAAGAAAAAATAAATTATTGGCGTTTTCATTGTTGCTTTTTGAGTGTTTGCCCAGGACTGTTAAAAACCAATTTTTCCCATCCAAAGCGGTATGACTTTGCCGGGCTTTTCGCTGATAATGTACCAACTGCTGAATGACTTGAAAGTCATTTTTACCCCATCAAAAAACCGAAATAATCATCAGTACAGTTGGTTTAATGTGCAGCTGATGCCAAAGCCGTCTTAATTTATTCAAGCCATTTGTAGTCGAATACACTTTTGTATTGCCAGTTACAGCGCTATATATTGATGCACTTGGGAGCTTTTTTCCTGTATCATTCCGTTGCCCTCCTTTTCAAATACATTCAGTTCAAATGTGAAGTCGCCTTTTTGGAAGTGGAACTTTAATTATAATCACTTCTTATTTCAAAGTTATCGAAATTAAACTAAAATTTTTTTTTTATTAAATGTTTTTATATCGACTATAACGCAACTCTTTTCGGTCTCATGTGATCCATGAGCTTGATATATGCTTATTGTAAAGGACAGTTCTGAATATAAAAATATGATAAATAATGTCTTCATTTTTATAGCAACATTGTGTAGAATGAAATGAAAAAGATGAATAAAGACACAGAGACATTAAAAGCAATTTCTCTTTTATTTTCTGCATTATCTGTACAAAGAAGAGAATCAGCATTGTATCACAGTGTGGCGCGAACCAATTTAGGAGCACCCTACAAGAATTATATGAAAGACCTATTTACAACGACAAGTCAGGACACACGACAAGCAGAGGCCTTCAATACTGGAGAACAGATTTTCATTTTTTCTATATAATATTAAGAAAACAGTACATTAATTACACACATGAAACATTGTGTTCTTCTGCCACATTAGTTTATTACAGATTATGAAGAATTTAATCACAAGTACAGCAAGAAAATATTTAAAGCTATAGACAATATTTTATATTCCACTAAAAATTACACGCTAATTGATCAATTAAAATGTATCATGATTAGTTATAGTGTTCAGATAAGAAATTATACAGAAACTATTTTTTCGTACAGGTTTTTTTAAACCACTGTAGAATTGCAAATAGGGATCAACATTTAGTTAGTGAAATTAAATATATTATATTAAAAATGTGTAATTTAAGTACTTTATTTTTAGGGAGGCAAATTAGATTTTAAAATTAAAATTTATTTTTGAACGTAATGTAACATTCCGCCAAAAATTCTGTAACATTTAATTGTTGTTTTAAACACATAAATGCAAAGATAAATAGTAAACGTGATTCATTAAACTCGAAATCAAAAAAGTTACTCGAAAATATTTTGAAAATGTTAGGAGGTGTTTATCTACATAAAAAAATACTGCTTAATAAAAACACAATGCATTTTTTTCTTTTTTTTTTTTAAATTTCACATTTCATAATAATTTTACTAACAAAATGTTACAATGATAATAGTAGATAAGCTAAAATGATTAATAATATAAATGAAAAAATTTACACTCCAGAAAAATTTGAGTGAATTTATAGCTGATTTCAGTTTACCAAAATAATTTTCTACCTTAAAAGATTTGTTATGTTTTATCTTTTTAAAAAGCATATTTTGTAAAAAGGCTTTCCAAAAAGAAATGCATTACTAGACGAAACAGGTGACGAGAATGTAGTTGTCTTGCGATAAGTGGAACGACTTAAAATTTTAGCTTGAAAAAAATGACAAGTACTTGAATTACTAGTGAAACGAGTTTCTACTGGCCACTGGCAGCTTACATAAAATACTTAAGAAGCTATTACATTAAACTAAATGAGGCAAAAATTTCCTTCCCGAAAAGGAGGAAAATTAAGTGATGATATGCTTACATTTTCCCTCCATCCAAAAAAAAATTGCAGATATGTAAGTAAAGATAAAAGCAGTTATTTTTTTATAATTTAAAAGATCAAGATAAATTTAAAAAATCACCAATATTTGTGTTATACTTTTTAAAAAAAAGCTACAGAGGTTGCATAAGCTATTATCTCATGCAAGGAGAAGAATGATTATTTCTTTTTACACCCAATTCTCTTTTTTCACACGGTTTTGAAATAACACGGTTCCACAATATACTTTTTTACACGATTTTTTTTGTTCTAGCATGAATCTCCGAGTTATTTTTTTTTTAATTCTAATTTTAGGCGTATAAACAGAAGACGGTCGGCCTATGCCCATATACATGTGAGTGACTTGCTCTATGTCATGGCTTGCTTTGTGTTCTGGAGCTCTGAAATTACAACTCTATCCAATGCAATAAGTGGCGAAGGTTTTAAAAACACGCAAACGGCTGATATCGAAGAATTGACGTTAGAAAGTCCTTTGGATGAGGAGGATTTGATAGAATTTATGACAATTTAGGATAATATAGAAGTCAAAGGTGAAGCTGAGCTTTAATTCGCGCGAGGACTTGAAATTTACCTCAAGTATGGAACAATATTATCCCCGGGCTGGGCAAGGTCGACTCGGTCTTTCATTCCTTCACTGAGTCGATAAATGAGTACCAAGCTTGCTTGGCGACTAAAACACTGGAAGTTTCGCTGCAGACTGATCACCTGACCGGAACATTTGTTCATGTACCTCAGAGCCCAATGGTCACGTATACTGGGAAGGGCAAATTAAGCCTTGGATCTCATGGGCTGTTGCGCCACTGAGTTTAAAGTATGGAACAATATTTTCTTACTCATGATTCTGACATAGAGCGAGCATTAAAATTTCAACGTAATCTCTTAAATTTTGTGTAGCAGGATGTGAAAAATTATGCAAGCAACTTGAGAAACTACACACACACGCACACACACACACAAAAACAGCTGCTAATTTTTTTTCGTAATAAAATAAATTGTTTTCGAGAATAAATGTATAACAACATGAATTTCCTTAGCACTCTTTTTGCACGGCTTTTAGAGAATATATTTAGAGTTTCTTCATATTACACGGGTTTTTTTAATTGGGGTACATATCTCCAAATTTACCACATGTTGCATGCATTTTTTACATGGTTTTTTAAGAAACACATCCACCATGTAAAAAAAGAGTTGGGTGTGTATGAAAAGGAGGTGAAAAATAAATAAATAAAAGAGTATTTTTCTGGCTTTGAGACAGAAGTGAAACTGTTTTGTATGAGAAATAATCAGTAGGATGCAGACTGGGAAAAGAAGAAAGAGAAAAAGAGTATCTTAAAACTTGGCACGTAACTTGATAGGCTATAAAAATTATTCAAATTACACATAATGTTATTGCGGAGAGAGGCGCGAGCCCTTGGTATACATCTGCATCATATTTGTATAATGATTCTCTGCAAATAGAGATCATCAAGTTATTTTCTTTCCGATTCCGTTCGTTAAATTTTTTAACAGCATCGGGTTGAACATAGGTAGCTAGCTCTTTGTTAGGTATATGAATTGCACAATGAATATAAATAGCTGTAAACACTGCTTGGTATTCAGGGCAGAGAGTGGCGATGCAGGTGGATAGGGCACAAAATGAAAGAAATGATCTTCTCTCGCTTAACTATTTCGTACAGTTGCCACGGGAAGAAAAAGAAACGATAATTTTCATTTCATATGGTAAGTAACTTCCATTATCTCATGCGAACATTTGAAGGATTGTTCATTTGTATAATTATCTAGAACCCTTACACCAAATATGATTTCTTTTAAACTTCTGAACAGATTTTTAAATAGGCGTTCGCTTTTAAGATGTAATGGAAGCTGTTTCGGAGCCGCCTTTGCCACTGTGGACGCAAAAGAGAGCTCAGATTTATGATTTAAAATGGACACTTATACTGAAAGAAAAGTTTATCTGAAATGTCTGAAACAAATATATATATATAAAGAAAAAAAGAATATATTTTTTAAATCAATATGCCAACCTAAGTGGCTATATAATTCACCGAAGTCATTCTTGGGAAATCAAGACATTTTTCGCGTTTAAAATAACTTCTTGGCATTTTTTTTATTAAAATTTAAACAGGGATGTACATTTTGTTACCTCTTACTTTTATTCTTTTGGAATATTTTCATGTTTTATTTCATAATCCAATTTATTCTATAAAATGTAAGAAATTAACTTCTTATTTTGTAATTGCATAGTAAATAAAAGGGAGATGCAATAGTAATATCAATAAGTATTCGGCATGAAGGTCAATTATCTTTTCTGAGCTTGAATCACACAAACATGCGTCTAATAGCTACAAAACACATTGGACATGAAAAAAAGAAGCAAAGTTAAATGCAGTGACATGCATAACGAGACACTTTTCACAACTCAAAAAAGGCGCAACATTTCCAAACGCACATATCATGCCGCGTATTTTATTTTGTTCAAAATATGCTGGATAAGTAATTTAAAAAAATTATTCTAATAAAAAGTTATAATCATGAATCACATATATTTTATATTTACAGTATTACATTCCATAAGTTAGGAAAAATAATATTTAAATTGTTAAAACTTATTTACGTAGTTGACCATTTCAATCAAAACATCTTAATCTGCTTAGAAACAATAAAGCGTTCATGTAGAAAAAGTGAGATCACAAATTGTTAATTCCTTTTGTTGAGTATTTTAAATTTCAAACAAATGGGGTTGCTCTTTAAGATAAAAAGTTGAAAATAAAAGGCACACAATAAATATATTATTCTCCTGATAATGAAGACCTCAATGTATATAGTTTTGAGATACATCACTTAAAATATGAAATCCTTTTTAAAAAAAACATTTTGATTAACTTTGATTTCATATTTTTACCATTTCTTTTATTTTTTTACAGATTTTCTATATTTATTGTATGTTCTTTTCAGTGAAAAAATAACAATAATTCATTGAAGAGAACTGGTCTGTTTTATCATACATAAGTAGAAAAGCGATAATATACTTTCTCCTTTTGCACTAGAAAAACGAAAAGCAGATTATTAATGAAAAAGTTCATAAAATTACATAAGCTACTTTGGGAGTTATTTTTCTGGGGGAAACTAAATGTTTCCAATTTTTGAGCATGCATTAAAATGGATTACTTTCATGTAAAGAAGAGCTCGCTTTTCCTTAATTAAAAATTGTCTAAAAGGAGAGCTTTTCAATCAGATAAAATGTTAACAAATAGAAAAACGAATTGAAAAACTTTTTTTAAGCATATTGCTCAAAAAAAAAATGTTTAAAAAATTAATACTACTGTTTTTCCTTAATAAAGAGACAATTAGTTTGTAATCAATGTTATCTATCTCAATCCTCTGTTATTCTTCATTTTTAAGGGGACACAGTACGGTTCAATTGACAAAAATTGGTCGAAAATTCAAATAATATTTTTTTAGCCTAAGTTATTCTTTATATAATTTTCTAAAAAAGTCCAAATTTGAGAATATTAAATTAAAAAAGTCCAGAGTTAAAATTTTTATGTTTATTTTTATTCGCATTTCAATGGCAAATAAAAACTTTAAATTGATTTATCTCAGAAAGAAAAAATAACTAGTTTATCTTCATTTAAAATGCTAAGGCCTCTATTTCTATTGTGCCAAATACTTTGATATTTTTTCTAACTATTATGCAACAAAAGTTGGTATGGCATTTGTGAATCAAAGCAATATCATTTAAAAATAGTTGAATACAGAATTTACGCCTTTTTCAAGCAATTTCCAGTAAGCATCCATTAAAAAAAATATGTTATAAATATCAATCATATTACAAGTAGTTAAAAAACCATACTAACTTTTGTTATATATAGTTCGATGTACTTTTAAACAAAATTTTGTGTTCGTACGTCAATTATTTTATAGAAGTAGAGCAATTTAAAATCCCTTGTGTGACAAATTTTAAATTTGACTTTAAAAAATTAAATGATTAACTTTTTGTAGCATTTTGAGCACAAAAACTGTTTTACGTATTACATACACATAGGTTCCAAGCAAAAACTTGTAAATTCCATTAAATAAAAAATTTATTTGATAAATCTCTCCATGTCCCCTTAACTTAATGAATTATTATTATTCAAATTTTGTTTTAACCATACAATATCACATAAATTAAATTTATACTGATGTTTATAGAGATATATATAACTTTAAATTATGAGCTATATTTAAGTATTTAAGTAATATTTGTTTAGTATTTCAACAAAATAAAAGCGCACGATCATTATGCTTTTATGAATATTAGACTAGTAGATGTTTTTTTCCTTAAAAGAAGAGAGAGTGAAGCATTCAAGAGCAATTTTAAAATTGTCTTATAAATTCTAAATTGAGTATTGTTCTCAGAAGTATTGGGACGAACTAAAAAAAAAGCGTACATACAGTGCGCCAAACAAGCTAAATAAATTATTTTAAACAAAACCTTAAATAATATGACATCTATCTCACAAGACCACCGCTTCATGAGAAAAAAAATATCAAAAGTGGTCAATAATTCGGTAAAAAATATCAGTCTTCGAATAAGATCCATCTGCACACTGTGCAGAATGTAATGAAATATCACCATTCGTGTATAAAACATATAAAATACATCTACAGTTCTTTCTATGAGACTCGACGATCACATTGTTCCTCATATTCCACAGGCAAGGTTCGGGGGATCCTTGCGCGAGCAGGGCGATCATATGCAAGACAATTTGGTTTTAGTACAAAAACACACAAAATTAAAAAAATCCCAGAAGGCAATATTTTCAAATGCAAAAAAAAAATTGGACGGTTATTTACAGGGTTAATTGATATCACAAAAAAAGAAGAGAACGGTGAGCAAGACCAGTCTGTGAGAAAACAGATGCAAGCAGCGCAGCACCCGGTTTCTGCTTCGATGGGATCGACAAGACGATGGCACATTCCCAGCCAATGAGAGATCAGAGTCTTGCACTCTCAACCCGTGGATAGAAATTCCGAAAAAAACAAACAAAGAGAGAAAACAATGGTCTCACATGTACGTTTCCTATATATATATCACGATCAATCAACAAAAGCATCTTTCGAGTCACATAATTTCTTTCTATGTATAACTATGTATAGGGGTGTGGTTCTTTAGCTGAGTCCGTTGACGGTGTTCACCTGTCCACAGGCGAGCATGAGGATATCCCTCTTTTCTTTGGGAAACCTGAGTTCTCTCCCTGCGAGCCTGGCCGCTTCCAGCTCCCTCTCTGCGCTGGTGAGTTCTCTGGAGATCACCCCCGGGGACTCCTGCTCCCTGGCGATCCAGTCGAGGGCCATCTGCGAACGCATGTCGTCGTCGAGGGCTCTGTGGGAGTAGTGGGCCACAACCTCCTGGCGAGAGCACTGGCGTTCTCGCATGGCCTTCAGGCTGCCGTTCCAGTGCAGTAGCTGGAACACGGTCATGAGCTCCTGGAACTCGAGCATCGTGCGCCCCTTGTTCGATTCCAGCATGAAGCGAAAGGCATCGATGCCACTGTGCGACTTGTCTGCATCGTCCGTTTCGGTCGGAAGCTGTCAAGAAAAGAGAGAACATTAGCTTGTTGGGAAAGAATATACAAGGATTCATAAAACTAAATGACATCATCGTATAAGGGTGAGTGAGAGTTAAATGTCCACTATAAGGCAACACGAGGGCTATTGGCAATGGATTTCGTAATTTTAAACCTCAGGCAAGGGACGAGAATGACACCTGAGTAACCCCCTTTATCTGATTACCTCACCACAGGACATTAAGCCACGACAGATTTAACGTGCATAGGCCCTCTGTTCACGGTGGATCTTCAGTGGTACCATGACTTAATCCCGTGATACTCCAGCACGAGTTCATGACCGTACCCCCCGTTACCCTTTGCTACATTATTGAATAGGAATCATTTCAATTTTATAAGCCACTAAGAGGCTATTGGCTACGGCTGGTAAATTGTACCTCAACACTTTTCAAATGCCTAAATTCAAACCGATATTGAACTTAATTTTCAAATATTTATTACAGCATCAGTAAATTTATTTTATAATTTGTATTTGGTTAACAGTAGTCTTCAAAGTTTTGGCAAATTACATGAGCATATTGGGGAAGAATATACAAGGACTCACGAGACTGGGAAAGACATTTCGAAAGTAAATTTCGTCATTTTTTAAAAATAATATAAGATAGTATACAAGGTAAAACAAACAATCACCATAATAAAGTACATTCGATGCTGGTTATATGATGGAAGGGTTCAGTGTCCGAAGAGTGACTCATGAGAAAAGAAGAGAGAGTAACAGCAGAAAGGCGTGACCGAGGTAATTTGAATACCAATCACGATGCTGGCAATGCGATCGCCAATAAGTGTGCGAGATGTTTTCCTTTATGCCCCATGGAACTAGTGTGTTCGTTACCCGTGAACCTACAGACCGTGTTTAAAGAAGAGATGATGGCTCATCAAATGGTCGATCGCTGGTGTTGAAAGTTCATTGAAGGAAGGCAGGATGTGGAAGATGAAGGTCGAAATGGGCGTCCCTGTGCATCCACAAATGACACCAACATTGCTACAGTACAGGACATGTGTACGTAAATGACGTGGAAGCATTCAAGATGATCAGTAAAGAAAAAAAATGCTTTCAAAACAGTATTGAGATGGAGATGACTGAGCAACAATTCCTTGCATCGCAGGATACCGAGTTTTATCAGAGTGGTTTCTTCCAACTGTTGTATGAGGCGATGAAAATCAAAGTGTCGGTGGTGAGACTACGTCGAAAAATAGCGCAAGGTCTGTAATCCCTGATATCATGGTTCAGGTTTTTTGGCAATAAAGTAATAAAAGGACGAAACTTACTTTCGGAAGTCCCTCGCTAATGAAATCATGGGGCAAGAATCCCCTCAATTTCATTAATCAACAGGAGGCTATTATTATGGCTACAATACCAGAACACTTTTCAAATGCCTGCTTTCACCGGTAATGAACATAATTTTCAAATGTAGATACAAAAAAGTCTTTGGACTAAACTGGAGACCTATTATGATTTCTAAACCTGTCACTGAATTAGGCCAGCGAATTAGGGTTAGCAATGCTTTATGGATCCAACCTTCCCCGTACAGCAGAAAATACCTGGTTCATTATTTAATTATTTTGTAAATTAATTTCGAATAAATAATTTGTAATTCAATGATTATTGTCGTATTAATTTTTCTACTTTTAATAATGCCCCTATTTGCTAAATGAATACTTTTAAACTCTTGACAATATTATTTCATCATTTCACTGAAACAGGTTAGGGATTTGATCCTATCACTTACTTTCCTTAATGAAATTACATCTTTTACATTCTTAACATCTTGCGTGAATTCATCATCTACCTTAGGGATTTGATGAATTTAATTTGATCTCTAATTTAATCATTTCCCTGCGACATATACACATAAAATTATTTCAGGAATATTACTACAAGAAGAAATTACTTAAATGCAATTTTTGACAAAAATTGAGGAAAGAATTAAATATTTTCAAAATATTCTCCTTTTATTAAAAATACTTCTATCATAATAATATTTTCCCTAGGACTTCTACACAGGGTATTTTTGAAATATATGATTTAGAAGTAGATTTATTCACAGTTTAGTTTACCGGTATACCGGGATACCGATATTTTGAGCGATTTGTACAATTTTGAAATACCGGTATTCACAAGTGTAAATACCGGTTTTTCGGTATTTACTAGAAATTTTTAAAATTGTCCCCACTCTATGTTCAGGGATCACCAACATCGCAAAATAATATACATTTTTATTTTTGTGTTTCCCTAACGGGCGAAATTAATTAAACTGTGAATACAAAGTTGTATCGTACAGTCAAGAGAAGTGATAAAATATGTGAATCATCCAAAGAGGCGGGCCAAAAATATCCTGTTACAGCTCAGAGCGATATTGCACACGCTCAGGATTCGTAGAATGAAATTTATATCTGTAAAAACAAGGTCGTAAATATGAAAAAGTGTGTAATATTTTGATATTTTTTAAATTGGTGAGTTTTTTATTCACACTCTATTTACATATCATACTTTAGGGTTCAAAATATTTTTCTCTCTCATATTAATTATATATATAAACTCACACATAAATAATAACCCATAATAATGAATGAGAATAACTTCAAAGAACATAAAAAATCAGTTGATCGGTTTGGTTTCATTATTTATATGATGAAAAGAATATAGTGGCATAATGTAAAAAATGCTCTAGTGTTTTTAAAATGAATGAAGGAAGTACAAACGGGGACTCCATACACATCTAAAAACGAAACATGATACAAAATTGTTAAAGAGGAAAGGATCTAATTGCGATAAAGATACAAATTTTAGCACACTTTCTAAGCCCAAGCCATCAGGGATTTTAGATTATTTTAAAAAAAAGATCATTCGGATGAAATTATTGCACAAAATTACGTTCCAGGCTTAATAACAGTGCAATTGATGCATTGTTTTTTTAAGATCGCATTTCAAAAATTTGTACTAGTATCACAGACTGAATAGCAATATTTACACTTTTTTGTTATTTAATTAAATAAGATGTTCTTTCACTTTTGTGTGTGAGTGTGTTTCTTTATATACTGTTATAATTTATAAGTTACAAATTATTTTTTGTGATATTTACACTCTCTAATAAAACTGGCAAATATAAAACAAAGGAACACCTGCGTTTTCGGGCTTTTTCTAAAATTTCTAATACCGGTATTAAAATCGGTATCCCGGTATTAAGATCATAAAATATACAAAATACCGGTTGAACTTTTGGTCCGATATTGCAATCTCTAATCGTAACTATGAAAATGGTAATTGTACAAAAATTCTAACCAGCTCCTGTATATCTGACTATACATAGATAAAACATTATTATTATTATAGAGAACTTTTTCATAAAAGGAGAATGTTTTGTAAATATGTCATTGTTTTTCCATTTTTGCCAAGCAATCGTATTTAAATAATTTTTCTCGTAATAGTATTTTTATAATTATGTATATACATATTTCAAAATCATAGCTCTGAACATAATTGCCACTTTATACATCCTTCACCTTGGGTTCTAGCAGTGACTCCCAGATTTGAAGGAGGTATTAATGATAAATTTTGACTTTGTTGGCTAACAAGGGCGGAATACACGTGGTATTAAATTAAAATGTTAATTAGACCTTTATGCCAGAAACAGTCGAAAGCTATTTTATAAATTGAGGAAAACTGCCTCTAAAGAATCCAATCTATTGAATTCAGGTTTTATAAATGAAAAAGCTCTTCATAGTCGGTGGGATTTGAAGAGCCCCAGTTACAAGACATGCAGATTAGAGACGAGAGACTATTATTGAGATAGATGAAGAAACTATTTAGAATTATATTTTTTTCTGTTAGTTTATGCAAAAGTGATAAGAGAGATATGGATCTACTGGTGGAAAATCATTGTGGATAATTGTCTAAAATTATATAAATGTTATTATTATGTAATGTATTACTGGAATACTCTTTTCAATATTATTACATATGGAGAGTATATTACTGAAATATTATACAATTCTGAGAAAGTTTTAACTTTTGTAGAAATAAAAGAAAGCCTTCAGTTTTATATTTATTTTTATTATTCATTTTTCTTTCGCTAGAGAAATGCGAAAGAAAAATGTTGGACTTCCAGATATATAAAGCAAAAATTTAAAAAATAATGGGCATATTAATGGAGAATGGAATTTTATTTTACTTCGAGCTCTTTTTACGCATTTTAGATTCACAACATTAGTCCATTTCATTTTACTATCTTCTGAAGCTAATATAATGGGTTGCATTCATGCAATGTCGTAGTCACGTGATAATTGCAATCCCATGTTTCCATCCAAGCAGTTCATAAATTCTTTTGACGTCCTAGTCACATGATAAAAGCAATCACATGTTTCTCCATGCAATCAGTTCTTGAGCTTCGCTGTTACCGACTTTTACTTTCGAAGTTTCGTTTAAAAGAAGTATGTATTTGTCAACAAAAATAATCCATTTAGATAAACCAAATACACTTGATTTAAAAGTACTCATCTAATGTAATTCTTTTTTTTTTTTAATTCTGGAGATTTTTTTGAAAAATATTAAAGAATTTTAACATTTTTACCCAATTGTAAAATTTGAGTCTGTATTTAAATTTTGCTAGTAGAACAACAAATACGAGTCTAATGTGTAATAATGAATTCAGTGGAAAATACGTGGACTGCATTTATAATTAGACCGTTATGAGCAGTGGCGTAACGTACTCCCCAGCATCGCTGAAGGGGCCCAGGGTTCTAGTGGGCCCAAAGCCTCACTGATGTCAAGTAAGTACCGATTGTAAGATCCAGTTTGGGGCTCAGAACTTAACTTTACAGGGCCTTATATTCTTTGTTACGCTACTGGTCATGAATTTAAGTATAAATATCATTGAAGTTTTTCTATAAAACGATTTGTTCTCCTTTAATAGTACTTAATTAAAGGTCCTTGAATATATAACATATAAAACAATAAGATACACTTAAATTTTCCTTGTCTAATAAAAAAAGTTACTTCCCAAACTGCTATCTCGTTTTGTTTTTTCAATAAAAATTCGACCAACTCTGAAATGATTTCAGAGTAAACTAGTCCTAAATTTAAATTAATATACAGTACATATAATAAACACATTAAATTAATTCTAAAGAAAAAAATAATTAATTCATGTTCATAATTTATTAATATTCCAAATGGAAAATAAAATTGCCTAGTATTATAACTAGTATGAATATTAAAAAAATTATCTTTAACAAGGTTACAAGATTTTCCACAATGAATGTTTTATAATGAAAGACCTTAACACACACACACACACACAGAAGTGCAGGTAAAATATTTATATTTTAATGGATAAAAAAATAATGAATATCTATTATAAAATCGTTAATTGAATGCAGTCATAAGTTAAAATTTAAGTTCCTAAGCATTCACTGGCGTAAGGCAGAGGCTCCAGAATTTCCAGATCTTTACACTGCGTAAATTAATTGCACTAAGAAAAGGAAAACAAGATCTTTGACATTAAATGAGTACCGCCGTTTCAAAATGATGCGCACCTGGTCTCTGGAGAAACGGTACAATCATTTATTTGTTGAGACAACACGAAAAGTGATACTGTGCAACAATGTAACTTGAGTAACCTTGAAATTGCAAGACGTTTGAATATAAAAGAGTGAATTACCTGCCATTATTCCTCTGGGAAAGAAAAATATTATAATTGCTCTAAAATGAAGGTCCAGTGTGTCGGTATGCTTTTGGTAAAGAGGATATCCTACCTTGTAATTAGAACTGAATTTAATGGTAATTAAAGTCAGGAATAGGGGGAGAAAGCGTTTTAGTTATGAATAACACAGAGGAAAGTTTCGGAGGCCAAAAATTCAATTGTAATTCGAGACCTAAGAGTTTGAACATTTAAGGTGACTACGTTCGGGGAACCGGGATTTTAAAACAGCGTATAAATGAATATATATATATATATATATATATATATATATATATTCATTCTATTCTATATTCAGAAGTATTGTTAATTGTATACAACGCAATCAATTTCTAGTTTAAAAGAATCATAAAAAATAAATATATAACTATAAAAATTTTTTTTACTAAATATTGCTTAAATCAGAAATTCCCAATTAATTTTATTAATAGTTATTTGAATAAAGATATTCTAAATAGTAAGAGGATTAAAATTCTTAGAATAATAACAGTTTATTACTATAAATTTATCATTTTTCCTAGTTCTAGTTACCTCCATATTCTAATGTTAGATAAAATTACTTATTAATATTTAATTCATATATAACTAGTGTCACTAAAGTTATGGCAGTTTGTTAACTCTCTTTTTAATTTTTATTTCTATTCTTTTCTTACTTTTGTTAAGTGTTAAAATTCAGCCATTCCCATGCTTTGAATTTGCATTTGGGTCCAGAATTTGGCAATAACTTATTTATTATACTCAGATTCAGCGCGGGCTCTGCAATTTTTAGGTAATTTACCTTTATCTTGTAATGGATTTAGATATTCTATCCATAATTTTCAATAGGTTTTTGCTCAGTGTTATTAACAAAAAGGGGGACGGTTGGCTGGCCACAAAACATGTTCAACTCCAATTTATATAAGTTATTTTATATATAAGCTTTGTACTAAGTCAGCAATGTTTATAATACTGTAGCATCCATTTCTTATATTCTTAGCCCTATTATAATTTTAATTTCTCATGGATCCTTCTTTGTCTGGTTTCTTACAATCTCAATTTTTTTCGGTTTTGTTAGATTAATGTTGATCTCTATTAGTAGAGAATTTACACTATATACATACTTACACACACACACATATATATATATATATTCATATATTCATTTACACCCCGATTTAATGAATTCATCGAGACCGAATATTTTGTTCGTTAAATTGGGTTATGCGCTATTTCGGAGTCTAAATAAAATAAATTTTTTTGGCATTTACCTTTTGGAAATTCTATAATAAGCAACTACACCCAAATATACATTGTTAGAAATTTTATACTTTTTATTCAACAGCTAAAAATACGAAAAATGAATTATAACGCATCAGTTAATTGGAAATTTTAAAATACTCACTAATAAATTTTTAATAATATTTGATGAGATTCCCGACTCGAAATAGTTCTTTTCGATTCTATGTAGAGAAGATAATACTGCGTCCTTTGAATCCTACTGCATAAGGTATGTTTTCACAGTTTCCACAAACAATGTGAAGGATTAGAAAATGTAACAATTTTGATAGAGTTTCATAATCAATTTTTGCATCAGAATTGCTATTCATTGGCCCCGATAAATCAACAATTTCCTGAATTTCAGTTGCACTGATAGACAGTCTATCATCAAGTGTAACTAATCGTTAATGTCTTAAAATATCCCCTGCGTAGTGAAGTGAAATAAGAAAAGGAGTTTCCTATTCTATTCAAAACTCACACAATAGGTTACTCACAATTAATCTGCACCTTTTTGTCATGAAATTGACTACTTACAAGAAAAATTTTTTCCCTTCAGGACAAAAAGAATGTTATTTTAAAAAAATTCAGCTGTTGAAATAATTCGTTAATTCGGGGTTTATTATTCATTAAATAGGGATTTTTGTCTTCATTTTATTTGGGGAAAGAGAAAAATTCGTTAAATCGCGTGGTACGAGTGTATATATATATATATATATATACAGTCGTACCACAATATATCCTAATTTTTTTCTATAGAATTTTTTTTATTATTCCTCTCCATGAGAGAAACATTATTGTTCTCTTTTAATAATTTCATTTTACTTTACTGTCTGGTTTATCATCCACGTGTGTTAGGAATAGGCTTAACTTTTCAACATGGCTCTGATTCGTTCTATTACGTCAAAAATTTCTACTGTACGGGGAAGGTGGATCCAAAAAGCATTGCTTGACTCTAAATCGCTGGCCTAATTCAGCGACAGCTCTAGATATCATAATAGGTCTCCATTTTAGTCCAAACACTCTTTTTTGTATCTATATTTGTTATGTCTCTTGAACAATTTTTTTCTTCTTTGGCGTTGTAGGTTTTACAGCTTTTTCCCTTGGTACCTTATTTTATTTTATTATACTATATATGTATCTATATATATTGATATTTAAAGTCAGCTGAATTAGAATACAAATAAAAAACTGTCTTAAGAATATTATTAGAAGAAAAAATTACTTAATGAAATGTTTTGACAAAAATGAAGAGAATGAACTCCGAAAAATACTGTTATAGTAAAAATATTTTACCTGTACGCACTTAGGACTTCTGTACAGGGGCTGAACTATGATTTTTGAAAAATAAATACTTTTTTCAGAGTTGCGATCCATTGAAACCAAAAAAGATGGTTTTTTGTTAAAATTGTTCTTCTTTAATATGTTATATATATATAAAGTATAAATAAATCCACTTCAAAATCATAAATTTCAAAAATTTTAGTTCAACCCCGGTATTGTCAAATTCTAGCTATATAGAGGCTAAATATTATTATTGTTGAAACATTTCTCATAAAAGGAGAATGTTTTGAAAGTGTGTCATTCTTACTTCATTTTTTGACAATAAATTGCATTAAAATATTTTTTTTCTTGTAATAATATTCTTAAAGCAATTTTAGATGTATATTCTAACTCAACTGACACCTAATATCAAAAAAATTATTCATTTATAGGCATTTTAAGGCGACACAGTACGATTCAATTGACAAAAATCGGACAAAAAATCAAATCTAACATTTTTAGCCTAAATTGTTCTTAATATACTTTTTTATAACTTTACAAAATTTGAAGGCACTAAACTTAAAAAATGCAGAATTATGATAGCTTTTAAGCGTTCGTCTTTATTCACATCCCAATGGCAAATCAAAACTTTAAACGGATTTATCTCAGAAAGATAACAACTAGTTTGTCTTCATTTAAAATGCTTAGGCATTTTTTATATTTTGCCTAATGCTTTGAATTTTTACCTATTGCTAATAGTACATGTAACGAAAGTTGGAATTCGTTTTTGAATCAAAGCAATACTTATTTTTTAAAAAATAGTTTAACTTAGAATTTATACATTTTTAAAGGAATTTTCAATAAGAATTCATAAAAAAAAGTATTGTACAAATACCAATCATGTTATCGTAAAACCCATACCAACTTTTATTATACATAATTTGACGTACTTGTAAATTAAATTTCATGCTTGTACATAAATTTTTGTAGAAGGAGTAGCATTTTAAAATCACTTCACAAATATTAAGTTTTTTCGTTAAAAAATTAAATGGCCAACTTTTTATGAAATTTTGAGCACAAAATCTGTTTTACATAGTATACACACGTAGGAGGCAACCAAAAAAATTTTGAAAATCCTTAAACTAAAAATTTTTGCGTAAATCGTAAAAAATCACGATTTCGAATGTAGTCAGGCAACTAAAAGGGAAAGAAAGTTGATAATAATCATAAACTAAATTTTTATTTTTAATACCTTCCACACTTCTTTCTCGTCAGAGGAATTCGATAAAAAGTATATCAGATTTAAGGCATTAATAAAAAACACTATGTGTATGCACTTGTTTTACTAAGTGCGCATGATTAGTATGTAGGTTTATTACAGTTTTCTCAGTATTTTTAACTTTCTCATTCCATTCATTCATTACTTAATGAAAATGGAGCCTGAGTGAGAATCATATAAACATTACCCTAATAATGCAAAACGAAGGCTATTAGCGACAGACCTCATCATTTTGAACCAGGGTCAAGCTGTGACGGATCTATTCACGATCCTTCCACTAATCCCCTTGGGAAATCTTTGGGCTATCAATTCGCGTGATTCACAACCAACCCTCCGGGAGAAGAAAATCATAATATGCAAATTAAGTTACTGTATATAGTCGAAGTTCTCTAGTTAGAATAGAGAGTAGGAGAGGAGATAAACCGGAAATTATAAATGAGATTGTTACTGACAGGTATCATATTTGAATTACTGTGATTTAAGACTTATTAAAAGAATGCTTTAAAGTGACAATTGTTGATATTAGATTAATTCAGATGATAGATTAGATCCTATATAAAGTAAGGATCAAGTTTGATAGTCTCCTAATCTTTCTTGCTTTTTCATCGTTGTTCTACTTTCGCGGTTAGCACTGAGACATTCTCTTACTGTTATAAATTTAATTTGTGTCGGTTCATTGTGTGATCAATAAATAGATTGATTGAATCATGGCGAGCCATTCTTCCCTTTCTCCCACATATCTAGATGTCCGAGAAAGAGGTGTAAACCTTTCACAAAGTGGCAAGGACGATACCTGAGCTTGCACCTTTAATAAAAATTGAACTGAAACTTCCAAAAATTGCAAAAGGCTGGGGAACTCCCCAAAGTGTAAAAGCGTGAACACTCTTTGATGTATAGCAGAAGCATGTATTACCTTAAATGATGACTTAGCCTCCTCTACGGCCTTTTCAATAAAATCGTCTGATATCCTTCGAGAGGGGTGTTCGTTGAACACCGAGTTCATGAGAGCTATTTTGGCTGCACTCCGCCTCGCTTCCGCTTTTGTAGGACAATTCTGTAAGGAAAAGAAAAATATAACAATGTTTGAATAAAAACTGATAAGTGAACAGAAACTTAACATTAAAAAGCTACGCTATATTTTTATATATAAGCCAGATTCCATTAAGATTTATTAAAAACGCTCTTTAAAGCAATGCTTCAAAATGACGGACCTCGTAATTTTGAACTACAATCAAGTGACGAGGACGACACCTGATCTGGCACTCCCCTCTCCTAGCTTTCACAACACTCCAACGGGAGTATTTTGAGCCTCGATATACTTAACGTGCATCGGCGCCCTCAACAGGGTGTGTCTTTCCGCGGTACTAGGCTCGAACCCGCGACTCAAGAACGCCGGCCATGATTCGGTGACCATGACTGTTAGGCTACCACGGCCATGAGATAGGAGAAAAGAAACAGAAAATCCCAAAATCTATTTCTTTATTCTACTTGATGAACTATACATTATTAATTCAAGGCAGGATTCTGACGGGTTTGAAATTTTCAAAGCCGATTCAGTAGATTCAGATTTGACAGTAAATAAATACTAGAATTGTTTGCATTTTTTGTAGTTCCTGTTTTATTTTTACGTGTTTGCGTTTCTTCGTGTATCTTTGTACAGAATGTTTTCACTCCAGCAATTAATGTCAAGTGCTACTGCTAAAAAAATAAATGAATAAATAAAAAAAAACACTGTTTTTTTATTTCTGCTTTTCATGCTGACAATGCGTGAATACTAGGTGTATGCAAATGAAATGAGACGATTGTTTTTAAAAAAAAGAATAAATTTGTGAAAACATTTAATATTTCTTTATTCGAAATAATATCCATCGCTAGCTACACATTTTTGCCATCTTTCGGGCAATTTGTGAATACCAGGCAAAAAAAATGATCGGTCTTTTGAGGCCAGCCAGTCATCAAGTCAAGATTTGACGTTTTTGTAAGAAGTGAAGCGCTGGTCATCCAATGCGTGTCCCAATGATGCAAATAGGTGGTAATCGGAAGGAGCCAAGTCTGGCGAATAAGCCGCACGCGCTAAGGGATCCCAGCCGAGCACCTTAATGATGTCCTTGGTCGGTTTAGCATGGTGGCTAGGTGCGTTGTCATCAAGGAAAATCACTTTGTGCTGCCGTTTCTTGTATTGCTCGCGTTTTCGAGTATAGCATCGTTCAAATTAAGTAATTGTTGCTTGTAGCGACCAGTGTTAATGGTTTCGCCGAGTTTGAGAAGCTCATAATAGATTGGTCCCTCTTGATCCCAGAAAATACACAGCATTGTCTTGCGGCCGAAGCGATTCGGCCTTGCGGTCGATTTGGACGGCTGTCCAGGGTCAACATATGATCGATTACGCTTGGGATTCTCAAAATAGATCCATTTTTCATCACCAATCACAATTCGATGGAGATATGGCTTGCGTTTGTAGTGGGCAAGCCACATTTCGCACACGATTTTTCGACTTTCCTGTTGACGGTCCGTTAGATCGTGTGGTACCCATCTACCGACCTTTTTATCTTGCCCATTGCTTTGAGACGACGGGAAACAGTGCTCTCGTCAACACTCAATTGTTCTGCAAGATGTTCTTGCGCGTCTGGCCATCATCTTCATCGAGTAATGCTTGCAATTTAGCATCTTCAATTTTTTTTTGCTGGTCTGCCACGCTCCTCGTTTCTCACATCGATATCACCATTTTGAAACTTTTCAAACCACCTGTAGCACTGCGCACGGCTCAGAGCATTCCCACCGTATGCTTTTACAAGCATTTGATGCGATTCGACAGCATTTTTCTTCAGATGGTAACAAAAAATCAATGCTGTCCGCAAATCGTGGTCGGAAGGCATAAAATTCGACATTTTCAAAACAGTAAAAATACAATGCACGCTGAAACTCGTCCAAATGTAAACTAAACCTGAGTATCAAAGGTCAAACTAAAAAAAATCACGTGTCACGGTTTCGTATTGTTTGCATATATGCTTGGTGACATCTGTTAGCAATCGTCTCATTTGATATGCATACACCTGGTAAAGGCAGCAGAAATTAAGTCTACATCTGCCACAAAAGAGGCTTATAAGGCTCTGAGAATGAGGGAAAAATCATACTTTACAGAAAACGAAAGTTTAATGTATGAAATAGATACATTTTAAGTGAAAAAAAATTATTTTAATGCAAAGAAAATTAATCCTTTAACTTGATTTTTACAATTTCTAACTTCCTCACTTTTTCACAAGATTAAAAAAGTTTCGGAGCTATAATGTTTTGTATGTGTATTGTACTTGTAGATCTGATTCTGTTAATCTCAATTTTTGTAGATGGAACAGGTAATTTTTATTTTGTAACATGATGATCAGAAAAAAATAGAGATTTCAAGGTGTTTTCGTCTTTTTAACTGCAAAAAACACTTAAATAAGAGGTAAAATAAAAAAAATTGAGGAATACGGAATACAGGCATTTTGAAGCTTAAATTTTGTATAAGAATGTAGGATCTAATGTCAGTCTTTTAAAAGTTTTTTTGTGGGAAACAGAAAAGGAAGGCTAATAAGTTTTTATTACTTTTCTATTAAAACTTTGTGCTATTTATAAAAATACAATAATTCCATGCAAAAATCTGTGCTGTCATTTTAACCCTTTATCAACCGTATTATGATTTACTGCAGTTTTTTTCATGCAATATTTTTTTTTTATCACTACATTGAAAATTAAGGGATATACATAAACAAAATACTCAACTTTGGGAAATTTAATCCGTTAAAGCTAATTAGTTAATTAAAGTTATTCCACTGCAAAATTAATTATATACACTGTTCACTTGAAATAAATAGTCAAATCGCTTTCTAAGGTTAACATACAAAAAAAAATGAGACACTTAAATTTTTTACATTAACTATTTTTTCGGGACAAAAATGATAATCTTAGCATTCCACTGAAAACGCCGGAAGCTGAAAATGCAATTTCTGCTATAAAACTATTCGCCTTCCCCGGTAAAATACTCATCATAGAACCCGTGCTGCGATATATCTTGGAAGAGTGGATTTCAAAGAATATTTCTGCTAAGTATCGTCAAAATATTCGTAAAAATGGTTATTCTATGTAACTTTAAAGTGAGTGGTACTTATTAGTACCGTCGGTAGATAAAGGGTTAAACTTTACACTTCACTAGTGTATAAGGAATCAGAAAAAATATTGCCAAAATACATACAATTTCAAAATTCCTGCAAGGAATCTATCCCCCATAAAATCAAAAGAATCTGCAGCAGAAATCGAGACACTTTTTACCATATGCCCCGTCCCTTTTTAATGCTCCAGACAAGGCATAAACCTGCGGGCCATCCGGAGGTTTATTAGCAAGTCTGATTTTTTCGGAGACGGGTTGAGCATACATAAGGTCCGCCGATCTATTCCAACAGTTTATTAATGTAGCAAAGATTACCCATGACAGTCCCTCGCTAAGAGAGATGCATACTGAGATCCAACAGTTGGGGATCAATGAAAGTTGATCTTTTTTTTTATCGTCCATTTTGAAAAATCGAGATTTCCGTTTAGTACACGTTACTGATAGTTCTAGAGATTGAAATGATACGTTTAGAAACTTGATAAAATTGATGAATTGGCTAAAGAGGACTATCGTGAAGAAATATAATTGATTATGAATATTTGACATATAAATTAGAAATCTAAAAATAAAAAAAAAGAATTCACTCAACTGCGCGATAGAAAATGACACTCAGCCTAAGAAAAGAGAAACATAAGAGGCGAATTAAAAAAATTAATGATACAATGTTATTTCATGATATTTATTTAAGGTGACTGACTACATTTGGAACCGTGATTTTGAAAACGCGAGTAAATGGATATTTCTTCTGATATTTAGAGTCAGTTGTCTTAGACTCTTGTCAGTAGTCATATAAAATTATTTTAAGAAAATAATAAAATTATTTAAATGAAATGTTTGGCACAAAAAGTTTAGAAAAAATTACGTAATTTCAAAATAATCTCCTTTTATGAAAAATACTTCTACAGTGTAACAACATTAGGCCTATGTATTGCTAAGACTTTACTACAGAACCTGAACTAAAATTTTGGAACTATACAGGGTGGTACCGAATTCATGGTACAAACTTTTAAGGCAGGTACAGGACATTCTATCAATCATTTATTGTATAGGAATGTATGGGTGCAATTGACTCGGTGAGGCACAAACACAAAAAATAAGAGACGAAAGGAAAGACAAAGTGTTTACTGAAAGCGTCGTTGACAAGTGTAATGTTTGCAATAACTGTTCGTAATTGTTCAATATATGAGCTATGAAGTCCATCTGCAAAGCACAATGCTGAACCATCCACAGGCAGTCGAAGATAGTCTGTCGAATTCAAAGCTTGTACTGGCTGAAAATGAAAGAGGTATAAACGATTTTCGTTTAACACTTTACAAACGGTCTGATGACTTACACTTAAGTGATGAGCAACTGCTCTTGTACTTGACTCGGGCCTATCAGCCACAATGTTCAAGATGTCTTCTTCCAGGCTTGGACTGGGTACAGCTCTTCGTCGACCAGCATCATGTCTGGTGACATGGAATGAACATGTTTCACGAAGTTGAAGATGTAACAGCTAAAAAATTCTGTGACCTGGCATTCATCAATCAGGAAACTGCGCGGGATACATTCATAGCGCAGCTCTGACGTTACCATTTGCACGGCCGTATATGTAATGCATATCTGCATTTTCGACATACGTAAAGTCTCCCATCGTAGACGTCAGCACAAATACAAATGGCGCTTTCCCCTACTGAGATGCAACATGTTGAACGGCGGCTAGATATCTATTGCCCCCTACCGGCAACGGAACCAGCCGATAACTCCATTTTTGTCTCTACTTTTATTTCCCCTGTTAGCCTCACCACATAACTTGCATCCATACATTCCTATATAAAATACAATTGTTACAATGCCTTGTATCTACTCTTAAAGTTTATATCATGAATTCGGAACCACCCTGTATAATTTAGAAATGGATTTATTCATACTTGAATGCATCAGAGTAAAGAAATTTTACAAAAAACACCTGTTATTATTGCAATGGATTGTAATTCCAAAATCTCAAAAACCCTAGTTTAGCCCCCGTAGGGAAGTCCTAGATATATATAGGCAAAATATTATTATTACTGAAGCATTTTTTATAAACGGAGAATGTTTCTAAAATACGCCATTCTCTCTTTTTTTGCCTCAGTAATTTTTTTAGTGGTGATATTCTTAAGCAATTGTACAAGTATATTCTAATACAACTGAATTAAATAAAAAAAAAAAAAATAAAAAAAAAATTCAAAATCGTGTTTCCGAACGTATAATCGGATACAGTAAATTAGATAACTTCAGGCTTTTATGAAAGGGTATTTACAAAGCAAATAGCATTAAATAAAATGAGAATTTTAGTATTAAATTTTAAAATATTATTTTATAAGAGAAATCATAAGCAAAAAATTATAACAATTCATCACAAAGAAGCTAAAGCTCTATTTGAAATTAAAAGTATTTTACTAAAAACAAGTTTTGAAATTGAACTTTAAACAGGATTACAAATTTTGAATTGATTTATTCCGTTTTTCTCTGATTATTATAAGTTCCCTCTTGAGCCCCCAATAATAAAATATTAACTGTTAAATATACTTACTAGTAAATGTAAAAGGATAATATAAATCCATGTAATAATTATGGGCATGAACAACGTTGCTATCACACGCAATAGATCTTTAAGAAAATAGATAAAACTGTAACTATAGAAATCACACTGTAAATCCGTCTAGTAGATTTTCATTTAAATTCTTTTTTAATGATAGATAGACATCGGGAAAAAAAGAAATACAGAATCTTCAGAAAAATCTTGTACTTAATTAATACAGCGCTGGAGCGTCGACAATCTATGGCGCGTGAGTCAGATTTGGCTCGCGATAAAAAATACTCAGTGACTCACTCTACACCACACTACAAATTTGCCAATTTTTAAATGAATGAAAGTTGATAATTTTACGATGGAGCTCTTATTGAACTAACACCTTAAAAATTATGAAACTCAAAGGAATTAAGAGAGAATCTTGAATTAACTAACAATAAATCGATAGGCGTTTTAAATTGCTGGAGAGATTGAAGAAATGTTAAGCAAATGAAGAGATTGTTTAACAAATGAACGCTCAGAGCCACATCAAACTGAAAGTCACAAATTATACCCCTGATATTGCGATATGATACAATGCGGTGCACGGACAATATATTTCGCACAGAAAAAAATATTTTTCAACTATGTTTAAGGAATACTTACAATTTATGTTTATTTCATATTGTAATAAATATGTTAAATGGATACATAATACATAAATGAATAATTTTAATTTTTATTTATGTGTGTGTGTGTTAAAGGAATATTTATATTTATGTTAATATACCATTAAATGATGCATAATTAATTCATGATACAAATAACTCTAAACCTTTATTCTTCACACACACTTCTATTCCCTAACTCTGCATGTATTGCCGCAGGAATCGAATTGTTTCTACTGTCTGCCCCCTTCCCCTTAATCATATTGGTAGATTGGTTGGACACACTACAGCTACAAGTTTGCCGACCCCTAATATAGTGTATGAATTCGTATATTTACACCATAAAAAAAAACAGAATAAGTTATGTAATATGAATGATACACATTTCATTTATTCACCTAAAAAGATGTTCTAGCTAGACTTCCTATTTCTTTTGAAATACAAATATTAATTTAATTGCTTCTGCCTAATAAATTTTTATATTAGTCATCACGAGGGTTATTGTCATAGTTATAATAATACACGGGCTAATTTCATATGATGTCATAGTCACGCGATAATTGAAATCACATATTTCTGGCCAATGGGCTCAATTCATGATGGTCACATGATAAAGACAAACACGTGTTCTCCATTGAAACCAACACAGACATTAAACTAATTGTACTTGTTGTTCTATTTGTAGCATTAAGTTAAAATTTAAAATTTCAAAATTAGGTAAAGATGTCTAAACGTCATGAAAAAAATTTCTTAAAAGACTTAAAACTTAAAAAAACTGCAGTTTGTTAATATTTTTGTTGACAAATATGCATTTTGTAAGAGAAAGTTTCTGCGAATAGCAAAAGATGGCAACAACGAAGCGCATGAAATGATCAGCTGGAAACACATGATTGCTTTTATCTTGTGACTATGACGTCACATAAGTTTTTGAACTGATTGGCTAGAAACACGTGTTTGTCATTAACGTGCGACTATGACGTCACATGAATTTAGTCCATTAGCTCATGAGCCTCACTGTTGTGAACTTTAGAGAGCTTGTATAGACACTTTATTTCAAAAGTACATATTTCTCAATAAAATTAACACAGATCAACACGTAAGATGCGCTTCCTTTAAAAAACTTTTTGTAGAATCCCAATACTTGAAGATCTTTATCGACTTATCAAAACTTTCAAATTTTATCTGTATTTTACAAGTACAAGTCTAATAAATTCAACAGAAAACACGGGACTGCATTTATTATGTGGTCCTTATGCATTTAGTCCATTGTTCAGCTGATCACTTTTTAATTTTGTTTGTGTTACATTCATGCTTAATGTTTTTTTTTCGATTGAAGTATCTTTTTTTAATAACATGACTCTTTAATGACATGACATGGCTAAAATTATCTTCGCAAAACTTTTGCGTAGAACAGTTAAATACGTTGTAGTTAAAGGCCGTAAATTGGGGTTCCTGCTCAGTTGCCGACCTGGTCGTCTGATCGTGGTTTTACATTTTCTGTGATAAAATTGGTTTTTTTTAAAATCAAAATTCGCAAAAGAACAAATGTTTAATGTATGCATTTTTCAAATTTTTAACATGATTTAAATTGGAATTCGTCACACAAAATATTCTAAAATTAATTCTCTGATTTTTCAGTAGATGGTGTATCACTTGTCTTATTTCTAATTATTTTTATACAGGTAACATTTTCTTCGTCAGGGTTTCCAAAGATATAACTTAAATAAGTGCACGATGATTTAAAGAAATTATTCTGAGAAGTTAAAAATATAAAATTTTTTTATTCACAATGGTGAAGGTATCAAAATGTTTTTAGCAAAATTTTTCTTCGCTTATATAGGTTTATTTCGGTGTATAACACACACCCTGTATTTTAAAACATTTTTTACGTTTTAAGTATATTCACCGTATAATGCGCCCATTTTTTTTTATTATTTATTAATTATTATTTTTTTATGAAAAAGCTTTATATGTGCAATGATTTTGTCTTTTGAAATCTAGATGTAGAAAATGAGTGTACAATAAAAAAAAGTATGGAATGAAATCACTTTACATAATTAAAAAGTATTTTGAAATCAGTATATCTACAGTTTAGATATGGAAAATGTGGGAAGAGGATTATTTACTTATAAATCAGAGTGAGATGAAACAGAATTAGCCCTACAAACTTTTTTAAGTTATTTAATAATAAAGGTTCGCAAAAAAACAATATTTAAATATACTTAGAAATCTACTTTTTATACTCATACTTTATTTTTAAAGCTATTATTTTATTTTCCGGGTTAAACAAACCCCGGGTAATTTTGATCTTATTTCTGGTGTTAAAAGTGGGCATTATACGGAGGAATATACAGTACCTTTAAAGCACTCGATGTGTATGGGTTTGTACATTTTAAGTAACTATAAATACTGAAAAGTATAAAATAAAACAATATTTTATCTATTTATTTTGATTTTTGAACAACTTTCATTTGTATAAGCATTAAAAGAACGAAAAAAGATTCATGTGCATTCTGTCTCTACATCTTATACTCAAATCTTCTCCATCTATTAGTTTCATTTAGCTCAATTTCATTTTTGCGTATTTTTAACTTTTTGGCCGTATATCAAATGCTATTTATTCTGAAAATCGTTTTACAGTAAAAATAGCCGTGAAATTACGCGGATCTATTACAAATAAGTTTAATAATGAAGAATATAAAAATATAATTTATTTCAATTAGAATAAACATTTCAATATATTGAATTACATAACAAAGACTGAGAATTACTGTATTATTAAAAAACGGTTTGTAAGAAAGGTAAAATATAGGAACATATTAAACTGTGTTTAATATAATTTATTGACTCATATTTTACTACAATGCAAAACATCATTTTTCAACTGCCAAATTATAACATTATTTTAGAGTTTGGGATTGCATAAGAAAACCCATTTCTCTTGAAAAATGGTAGCTACTAGATTTATGCCCTTAGCATTTGCCAGAAGTTTTAGAATCCATTATGTTCCCTAAATTAATTTCTTTCTCAAATTTTAAATTACTTGGAGCATCATTTTCCTGATATGTGCCTTTAAACATGATTCCGTAGTTGGAAAAAGTCCGATGCCAAGGGAAAATAATACCGTGAATATCAAAATTTGAGTCATAAATTCGTTAATCATACATATTTTCTTATACTTTAAATATATCTATCGATCATTATTATCTTTTATTATAAATTTGTCTATCTTGTTTTGTTCGTTATTCGTTGTTTTTTAGGTTTTGTTTAATATTTTTCCCCAATCAAAGGCAAAAAAAACAAAATAACTTGTTTTTACTAAATTAATTTTTTTATAGCTATATAAAAAAAATTATTTTGAATCGCATTAAAAATTTCAATAAAATTTATTTTTTTGAAAACAATAAGCTAAATTTATGTGACGTCATAGACACATGGTAACGGAAATCATATGTTTTCATTCAATCAGTTCACGCGACGGCATAGTCCCATAATAAATGCTATCACACGTGTTTCCCGTATTCAGGCCCTTGCTTTTCCTTTTATTTTTTCCGACAATTTCTTTGAAATATTTGCTAACAATAATAAAGCACATAGGTACACGTGTAGTGTAGTATATATAATTTTTGAATTTTGAAAAATTGAAGAACCTTAATATTATAACATTTTTATCCAACTATCAAATTTAAAATTTTATCTAAATTTTACGAGTAGAACGATAAGTCTAATTTCAATTTGTTTGGAATACAAGGGTGATCACGTGGTTGTATTTGTCATGTGACAGTCCTAAATTTAGTCCATTCAAAAAGGATTGTTACAACTGAAGAGTGAAATATTTACAGTTTCAAATTGGGTAACATAGATTAGAATCAACCAATGGGACAAAGGGGGATGGGGCCCGGACCCCTTTTAACTTATTTTTATGATTGTTTATAATTTTGTGTACCGTCAAACCTCCATATTACGACCCTCTATATTGTGAATTTTTCTATATAGCAAACTTTTTCCTGGAATCAAGAGCATTTCACGATTTTTTTTCGCAAAATAACCTTCCAATAGCGAAGTGCATTTTCTATATAACGAACTTTTTCTCAGTGATTCTATTTTTTTCCCTCTCCTTTTTTTAAAATATTTTGGGCGTTTCAAGTTGTTCTTCCTTTTTTTAACTCATTTTATGGGGGTCATAAATGTTGAATTTGGTTTTTGAAAAATTGGTAGCGCGCCGAAACGAAGAGCCCCCGGGGATTTCATCAAAAAATGCAACCCTTAACCCCCCCATCTCCATTTCCTGGAAACATCTTCGATACCCCTTTTTACCCTCATTGGGTTGTCTCGTTTTCCCCCAAGTCCTTCAACTTGTCTCCATAAATTTTTGTAGTGTTGATCAATCGTACTGGTAACTTCTTTTTCTGGTAGCTCGAAAATTTTAAAACGGGGGGTGCTTGAGAATCAAGAAAAAAAAATTTAAATTCTTCAGGAAGTGAAAAAAAGATTTTTTAAAGGGAAAAATTTTTTCCACCCAGTTTTCCCTTTTTTTTTAAATTTTAGGTAAGAAAAAAAAATTAAAATAAAAAAAAAAATTTAATAATTTCCCAAAAAAGGTGTGAATAATTATTTTTAAAAATTTTTTAAATGAAAGTTTTTTTGGTTTTTGAAAATTTTAAAAATTTTTTTGTTTTTATTTGGGTGGTTTTTCTTTTTAAAGAGTTTTTATAAAAAAGAAAACAACCCTAAATAACCTTTTAAAACCGAACTTTTTTTTCAATTCAAATTTATATATAGGGTCCAACTGTATAAAATTGGGGAAAAAATTTAATTAAGTTTTGGTATTTAATTTTTTAAATTAATTTTTTTAATTAAAAATTTAATTTTTCTGGTTTTAAAAAAGAAAAAAAAAATTTTTTAAACTGCTTTTTTTGGTTCCCCCCCAAAAAGGGGCCCAAAATCAAAAAAAAATAATATTTGGGCGGTTAAAAATTTTGGAAAAAATGAAAAAAACGAAAAAAGGGCCCCCGGAACTTTTCCAAAAATTTCCTTGGAAAACCCCCTTTTTTAAAAAAATTTTTTTTCCTTTTTTGGGTGTGCGGCCACTTGGAAAAAAATCAAAAATTTTTAAAAAGGTTTTAATTTGCCAAAAATTTGTTTTTTAAAATAAAAAAAAATTTAATTAAACTTAAATTTTGGGTTACTTAAAAAAATGAAAAAAAAAATTAAAACAAATTTTTAGGCGAAAATTTTTATTGCAAAATTCAAACCGGGAATTATAAAAATAAATTAACGTTTTTAAAAAATTAAAAAATATTTTTTTTGAAAAAAATTTTTTCCGGGCCCTTTTTTATTTTTTAAAAAATTTTAAATTCAAAATGTTATTTGGGAAAAAAAAAGAAATGTTTTTAAATTTAATGCCAAATTTTGTTTCAAACTAAAATTGAAAATTTTTTTCCCCAAATTATTAAAGGCAAAATTTTTTAAGAAAATTATTTAATATTTTGTTAAATTCAATTTTTAGGGGTAAAGGGAAAAATTTAAAAAAAAAATTTTTCCTTTTTTTGAAGTCTTTTTTTTATTGTTTAAAAAACCAAAAAAATTTTAAAATTTGAAATTTAAAAAAAATTTTTTTTAAAAAAAATTTTTTACCTAAAAATTTAATTTTTTAAAAGGGGGAAAATTTTAAGGGGGTTTCCCTTCAGAAAATTGTTTTTTTTTGTTTCAAAATTTTTAACCCAAAAAAAATATTGGTTTTTTTGGAAAAATAAAAAGAAAATTTTTGAAATTTTTAATTATAAAATTTTTTGAAAAAAACCCTAAAATTTGGGAAACAGTTTATTTTTATTTAAAAAAAGGGGTTTAAAATGCAAAATTTTAAAAGGGATTGTAACTTTTATAAAAATTTAATTTTAAATTTTAAATGTTTCTTTTTATTTTCTTTTTGGGAAAAATTTTTGGAAATAAAAAATTTTTAAATTTTTTTTGAGCCTTTTTTTAGTTTTATTGAAAAATTCTTAAAAAAATTAAATTACAAAAAGAATTAAAATTTTTAAAAAAAAACATTTTAAAAAAAGAAAATTATTTTTCTTTATAGGGGGAACCAACACAAAAATTTTAACAAATTTGGGAAAAAAGCAATTTTAGGGGGGCCCTTTTCCCTTCCCAAAAATTTTTTTTAAAAATATGTTTTAGAAATTAATGGAAATCCTTTTTAAAAAACACACGAAATATACATTTCGGAAGAAATACCCCATTTTTAAACAAACAAGTATTTTCAATTTTTTTTAAATGCATAAATTTCAATATTTTAAAATTCCTCCTTGAAAAAATTTTAATAGTTTTGAACATTATCACCCTAATATTCTTAGAAGTGTTCCTCACAATTATGCGCATGGGATTAGTATTAAGAGTAATATTTTTATTTCCACAATTTTTTTTCGTGTCGTACACTATTTAAAACAGTAAAAACCACATATGCCTAACTTAGCGGATTCTTCAAAAAATAACTATTCATGCAAATCATTATCTCATGCACAGAATTGTTCATCATATTATACAAAAAACCAGAAAAAGTTTCAAAACTTTATATTGTGTATAAAAGGAAGTCTTGTAGCACATTTTAAATACAGGGTTATCGTGAAAAATAAAAATCTAAAAAAAATCCCATTTAAAGTCACCATTAAAAAACGCAGACATCACTTGCTCAGAAGTTTCGGTTTCGCTTCAACATACTGTTGAAAGGAAATAAATAACTGGCTTAATAATGTAACTGGAGTTACAAATTGTGCACAAATTTAGGAAAAACCCACACAATTTAGATGAGGTAGTAAAACTATTCGATATTTTGGTTATTTTTAGGGTAATTTGTCCTTTAATACGTTAAAATGGAAAAGTTTCCTGTGGAAAGTGAGAATGTACCTAGCACCTCACTTCTTTAAAAAAAACTTTCGAGAGAAAAAATTCTCCTTGGAAGTTAAGAGGGGTTTTTTTTAAACCCAAATCAAATTCCGGGTTTACACAGATCAAAAAAAATACATACCGGGCTCCCAACATTAAAATAAATTTGGGTTTCCCCAAAAAACCCCTTTTTTTAATGGGTCTCTACTTAACAAAATTAAAAAGTTTGCCTCACATTTTAATTATATTTTCAATAGTTCAAAAATGGAAATTTGTTTATCAAACAATACTTCCCCTAGCTCCCCTTGTGAATGATTTCCCAAAAATCCGTTCTTAGCAGATTTTAACTCAACAAAAGAAACATGGTTACCAAATTTTATTACTGTAGGTGTAGTAGTTCACAAACGGGAATTTTTTTTTATCTAAACATCCCAGTAATAATCTCCCACAACATCCCCCTATATGAGTCTATTTTAGTAAAATACGTTCTTAACAGATCTCTATTCAAAAAAAGACATATGCTTGCCAAACTTCAATAATGTAGGTCTAACAGGAATTTTTGTTATCTTTAACGCCCCCTTGACCCCTTTGCAACAACCCTTTTGGGGTCAATTTCCAAAAAAAAAATTTTTCCAAATAAACAATATTTTTTAAAAAAAAACCCGCGGGGAAAGTTTTTAAGCCAGTTGGTTTTTTTAAAACTTAAAAAACTTATTTTTTTTTATTTTTATGCACCCTTCTAACCCTCTTTGAAGGTTGATTTTCGCCAAACGCAGTCTTAGTGGATATGTAATCAATGAAAGGAACATGCCTTCCAAATTTAAAGTCTGTAGGTCTAATACATCTGAAGAACTCGTGACGAGTGAGTGTGTCGCTTTTCTCCTTTATGTATTAAGATATACTTAATGATTACTTCATTTCAAACTTTGAATTTTTTTGTTGCCAAAAGCTGCCCATGAAGAATTATGAGACATAACGCAGAATAGAGAAGAAAGTCATCACCCAGAAGAGAAGAGCAGTGCATAAGTGCGGCATTCCACGCCAATACATGCAGATACTGTCGACTTTAAGATACGATTCTTGTTTCTGATCCTATCCATCTGCATTTTTTGCATGCCATTTATCTTTCCATCTGTCATCAGAGCCTCCGGAGGCACGAAATTTGTTTCTTCTTTTAGTTTGTCTTGAGAAAAATCCAAAACAAAACGCAACAATCCAAAAGAGAATCATTTATTCTGAGGCCATAATTTACCCTGTCAAGCTGCATCTCGTCTTAATAAATCATATTCGTGTCATTTATCGACTGCATTAGTTTCCCAACAGGATATTTATCTGACGATGCTAATTGTTGTGTTGCGTCGGATCTCTCGTACGGTGCCTCTGGAGGGACCCTGAAAGCCAGTTTCAAAATTCATGCACAACTTCATGCCATTTTTACTTTCCTCTCTCTTTATCTAGATTTTATAAATTAATTATGTTTGATAAAACATGATCACACGATAGGTGAATCATATTCTTTTAACATTTTTATAGCAAAAGATTGACTTCTACTCCTTTGATTCTTACGTTATTACAATTTTGTAAAAGCCACAAAAAACAATTCCTTTTATCAACCCCTTAAAACATACTTATTTTTTTTTTAAAACCGGCAAAAAAATTGTTTTATTTAAGGATAGAACCTCGAAAAAATTTTAAAAAACACACAAAATTAATCAAAATTTGTGTTTTAATTTTGGTTTTTGATCCTTTTTGCAGATAAGAACCGAATATTGCAATTTTGTTCGTTCATCGACTTTTATTTTTCGAAAAACCCGTTTTTATAAGTAAAATAATTCATATTTATACTTTTTCAGTAGAAATAATAATAGTATTATTCATTTGAAAAAATATATTTAAAATTATTATGAGGTATTTGATGGTATTAAATGATATATTGGAAGCAGGGTGCAGCACATAGCCCAACGTTGCAAGTATTACACATATAACGACTCTTTTTTTTATCCCTTTGCGACATAGCCATCGTTCGATAGCCATGTCGTGGGGTTTCCGCGTAAGTTAGAGGTGTGGGATTCTCTCGGAATGATGAGACATTCTATAATTCTTAATATGACTTTTATTAAGAATTTAACTTAAATTTTACTTAGATATCGAACACACAAATTTATATTAAGTGAGAATAAACCACACTACACGTAGTCTTAACTAACTCAGATCGCGCAATTAGATCACTTATCAATATAAATATATTATATCTGCCTAATCTCTCGTCCCAATAATATACTAGCATTCAGAATATAATCTTCCTACCTTGGTTGAATACTCAACGGTTCAATCACTTTCAGGTAGGCTGTTGGGCTCGCGTGCAATAGTATGCACCTTGTAGTAATGTCTAGATATCCGTGATGCTTTGGTATGCCGTCAAATTACACTTCTACCTTTTCCAAACAGAGCTTTCTCTAAATTGCCATCCTTGCTCACTAAACTTTCTATCCTTTTAAAGGTTATCTTATTTGCATCTATGCTTCGTTTCACTTCTTGGATTTGGGTTGGAAAAGTTTTGCCATTAATCGTGGCCGTCAAAGAACATAGAAGTTATGTTAGAAGAACGCGAGAGATGTCACACCTTTTAGCTCAACACTAGGGGGGCCCAAAGCCAGACTGACACCAAGCATGTACTCTTTGTACGATCCTCCTTGGGACTCAAAACCTGACTGTACAACGGGACTCTAATAGTCTCCGTAACGCCACTGCTCAACACACAGAGCAAATCTTGTGGAAGCGTCTTTTTTTTATGTTAGTGGAACAAAACTGGGAAAGTGACTTCCCTTAAATCATAGAATTTCAGAAGGTTTTGGTCTACCCGACTTTTTTTCAATTCCTAGTATTATCTCACACTCTCTATGTGTATGTATTTATTTAATTATCTTGGTGGAAATTTCAATCGTTAATAAAAACATTTTAAAGCGCTCCATTGAGCTGCAATTTTATATACATGATTCTTTTGGATGACAATACAATAATTTAATTATAATTAATAAAAATAATTGATTAAAACTAATTGCTTAAAGAATCACAAATACAACCACGTTGGCATCATTTTTGGCGACTTGGCAACCCTTTTGGCGATTTGTGTCAAAACTTGAAAACTTTTTTTCTCACATTTTAAAGCATTCAGTTGAACTGAAATTTTATATATACGATTTTTTGAATGACATTACGATACTTTAATGATAATGAATAAAAATGAATTACCACTTAATGTTGTGATTCTGTCCTATGTATATACGTATTTATATTAAATGTAACCATTTAATAAAAAATAGCTAAAATAAAAGTTTTTCTTTGTTGATGTAAGTAGGAATTGACTTAAAAAATTTTTTATATTACTTGTTTTATATATTTGTATAACTTTGGTTAGGTTTATCCATCGATTTGCTTCTGAAATCTATTTTTTTTAAACGAAACATGTGTTCTAAATGCAGATGTCTAGCAAATAAAGAATACTTTTTAGAAATATTTATCAAAATTTTACTAAATGCTTCATCTAAATTTACAAAATCACGATGACGGACTGCAGTCTGTCTCACGAGAGCAGAAGGCGCTCATTGATATTCGAGTGCGAAAATTACAGCAGCATACAATATGACCCCTGACGAATTTTCTCGTTTGGGCATCTCGTTAGCCTGATCGAATTAACTTGATCATGCACGTTAAAGGGTTAATTATACGTGTTTTAAATTTACTTTGCTTTCATTTTCTTGCCACCGATATAAAACGCAGAAAGAAGACTTTATACAAGAGAAATACCTAACAAAGCAATTTCTTTCGTTTTATAAAGAGAGTTCAAGATGTCACCAGATTGATTGATTGAATATTAACGTCGCACTGTCCAGCTACACGAGGGCTTTTGCCGAATGTCCACGTAATTTTGAACCATGGTCAAGTGACGTGAACTGGCATCCCCCTCTTCTAACTGCCACACCACACCAACGGGAGGACGTTTCAGCTCTCGACAGATTTAACGTGCATCGCTGCCCTACACGGCGGGTCTTGAGTGGTACTGGACTCGAACTCGTGACAAGGCAAGCCTCGTTCCGATACCTATACCACTCGGCTACCGCGGCCACAAGATGTCACCAGAATTTTGGAAAAAGAACTATCTTTCAGTAGCAAACAAAAGAAACCTAGGATTGGTTTTAAATATGGGATCTAAGCAAATTGATTTTAAAAGCATAGCATTCTTTAATAAATTGTTGAGACTCATTCCATCAGCATCCTGCTAACTGAATCCGTTGTGTGTGTGTATCAGACATATTTTGCAACAAAAATATCATACAAGTGTAGAATTAAGATCGACCCATAGCGTTTCTTTGTGTAAATTTTTTGTTTACATTAAGACTTTTTTTTCAAAGTATTTTTTTTGCTGTTTTAATACCAGAAGTAAGTCCCATTAATGTTGATCAGTGACATTTAAAAAAACTATTTGATTTTTTTTTTCGAAAAAAAATATATTATCACATGATAACGTCAAATTCTTCACAAAACACACTACATTTAGCTTATTGTGTCCGAAATTAGTTGCTACAATTGAATAATATTATACGATTAATGATATTAATAATTTTATGATTTTGTTTAAACATTTTTCAGAGATTTCAGGGTGCTATGCTATCAATCAGCAACTTTACTTGGAAAATGTATATAAAATTGTTTTAAGAATAGTATTACAATAAAAAATTATTTAACAAAAATTGAACATAGAATGACCATTTTTTAAAATATTCTCCTTTTTTGAAAAATGCTTCTATTATAATAATATTTCGCCTGTCTATAGCTCAGACCTTTGTACTGAGGCTCAACTAGAATTTTTTAAATATATAATTTAGAAGTGGGTTTATCCATGTTTTACGACAACAGAGGGGAGAAATTTTAAGAAAAAAAAGGGCCCATAATTATTTTAATGGGTTGTAACTCCGAAAATAAAGTAAATTTTTCAAAAATCATAGTTGAACCTCTGTACAAATGTTTGAGCTATATACAGGCAAAATATTATTATAATAGAAGCATTTTTCATAAAAGGAGAACATTTTGAAAACAGGTTATTCTAAGTTCATTTTTTGCCGAAATATTGTACTTAAATAATTTCTTTTTGTCAAAATTTCTCCTTACATGTATTCTAATGTAAGTGACACTAAATATCGTGAAAATTATCCAGTTATGCGCTTTTTTAAAATTACTGTTCCGAACGTAGTCGGATGCCTTAACGTAGAATAACTGCAAAAATTAATAAATTTAACATTAAATGAACTTATTTTCTAATTCTCTAATATTAACGTCACACTACAAAACTACACGAGGGCTATTGACGACGGACTGACCACTTGTCATTTGACCAAGGCTCGTAATTTTGAGCCTTGGTCAAGTGATGTGAGGACGACACCTCCCGCTTCAAACTTCCACACCATACCTTTTACAGGAGGATTTTGAACCTCGACAGATTTAATATGTATCAGCTCATTCTACACGTTGAGTCTTCAGTGGTACTTGGATTCGAACGCTAGCACACGGCCACTCACTTTAACTGCAGTTTTGAAAAAAAAGCTTTAAAAATATTTTTTGTAAGTGATTGAATTTTTGATCAGTTATATAATTATTATATAAAAAAAATCATATATAAAAATCATAATTATTCAATATTAAAAAAGTCAAACTCAAAAAAAGAAGTCCCCTAAACCAAAAAAGTTCGTTATATGGAAAATTCGTTATATGGTTATCTTTTAATGTATTTTATAAAACACATAAAATAAATTTTAAATTCATAAATACTATAAATTTTAAAAAAAAATTGTTCCAACCTTTTTTTTTAAAAAAAATAATATATGTTTATTTTATATATCTTACCCATCAAAAAAGAAAGAAACTTCAAGGAAAACAAGAAAAAAGGATGTCGAAAATTTCACTATATTTTCAAAATTAAAAAAATAATTTTATACTAAACTTAATGAATTTTAAGGACATTTTATAATTTTGCATCGAAGAGTAATATTAAAACATACATTATTTTTAAATTTGAAACAGGGACAGGGGCAACCCCATGAGGGGGGAAAGGAATACGAAGATGTTTCGGAACTGGGAATGGGGTTTTAATTTATTTTTGATGAAGGTCCGAACTTATTGTTCTCGGGGGTTAGATCTAATAAAACCTGGTCAAGATTAATGACCACCATAAAATGTGTTAAAGAGAGAATAATACTTGATATTTTTTCAGAAATACTTCATAAAAATAAAAACAGAAAAAAAAAGTTCGTTATAAAAAATGCACTTCGTTATGGAGAGGTTGTTTTACGAAGAAAATCGGAAAAATGTTCGAGGTTCCAGGAAAAAGTTCGCTATATAGAAAAATTCGCAATATAGAGGTTCATTATATAGAGGTTCGACTGTATTATATATGTGTGTGTTTAAATGTGCATAATATATACTTCAAATTTTAAATGTAAAAGATTTAATGAAAAAATCTGCCGGATAACTCTATCTCGTACAACAATTTATGATTACACATAGAACATTAACAATGAAATGAAAATAACTTTTGTATTATTGAAAAAATTATTATACTTTTCATTGTGATTAAATTATTATATAAATATATTAATACATCGGTCAGAGGAGAGATGAGAATAATTTCTTTTCTTGAGCAAAAATACGAATGTGTTCTGTAGCAACTAATTTTCTGTTTTCAACCTTAATATTAAAATCTAGCGTAACTCTTATTTAAAAAAAATGCAATGCAATTTACGCGCTTCAAAATATATAATTCATACATCATCATGATTCTAGGATTACTAATTCCTACGAACTTTTGAGAAATCAGTTTTAAGCGGACACAGTACGATTCAGTCGACAAAGATTGGTAAAAAAATAAATAAATTTTCTTAAACTAAATTATTTTTTTATATACTTTTCTACAAAAGCACAACAAATTTGAAAGCTTTAAGTTTAAAAAACTAAGAGTTATGATGACTTTTATGTTCGTTTTGATTTACATCCCAATGGCAATAAAAATAATAAGCTGATTTATCACAGAAAGAAAAAAAAAATAACTCTAGTTGATCTTCATTTCAAAATACTAATGCTTTTTTTCTTGTTGTACCAAATGTGCTTCGATATTTTTTCTATTTACATTAATCCATGTAACAAAACTTGGTATGGGTTTTTGAACAAACAATATTTATTTTTTAAAAATAGTTGAATTTAGAATTTATACATTTTTTCAAGGAATTTTTAATACCCATTTGGAATAAAGAAAGAATTTTAAGAATATACATAATCATGTTATCACAAAACCCATACCACAGCTTTTGTTATATTATATGTAGTTCCCGAACTTGTAAATCAAATTTCGTGTGCGTACGTCTATTATTTTTGAAGTAACGTATTGAAATTCATTAAAAAATTTTTAAAAATTTCTTAAAAAAATTTTAATGGTTAACTTTTTTGAGTATTTTGAGCACAAAAACTGTTTTACAAGATATATATACATTAGGGGCAACCAAATAATTTATGAAAAACATTAAATCAAATTTTTTTTTTGATAAATCGTTAAGTCTGTTAACTATTCAAAAAGCTATTTTTAATCAAATACAAGGGAAGTAAATTTCATCATTTTTTTCAATATAAAATAGTACATCATGTAAAACAATCACTTGAGAAACTACATTCACTGTTGGTTAAATGACGGAAGAGTGTTATTATCTGAAAAATTACGCATGAACAAAGCGCCAAAGATGAGAGAGTAACAGCAGAAGGCATGCCAGGGGTTATTTGTGTACACATCCTGATGACAGACAGACGTGTGTTGACAACGTGATTGTTAATAAAAGTTAGAGCTGTTATCCGGTGTGGTGAATGACCCATGGGACTAGTGTGACCTTCACCCATGGACTCCTACAGACCGTGTATGGTGAAGAGATTATGTCTCGTCAAATAGTTAATCGCTGGTGTTGCATGTTCAATGAAGGAAGGGAGAACGCGCGTGGGGGATGAAGGTTCGAAATGGGATCCCACAGGATCCAAAAATGAAACCAACATTGCTAGAGTACAGGACATGATGTACCCATTGGAGTAGCATACGCCCTGCATTGCCCAAAGACTGACTGAGGTCTATTACATATTTAACCAATTTGTAAAATATTAAATGTAAACCTGACTTTGCAAGGGGGGGGGCCTAATATTCTCCGTTACGTCACTGGGTGCACTTCAATCACGTGGAAGCATTTAAATTCGCCAATGAAGAAAATATCCAAACAAAACAATGCTGAAATGAGGAAGGCTGTGTAACAATTCCTGGCATCGCAAGGCCCAGTTTTACCAGAGTTTGCTCTTGCTGTCTGCATTTGACTCAATTTCGGTAGAGACTCTATGGAAAAACAGTGCGAGGTGTATAGTTCATAACGTATTTTTTTAGGCAATAAAGTTTTCGTGTGTAAAAAAATGACGAAAACTTCCAGAATGTCCTTCGTATTTCAAAAAAGGAAGAAAAGCGGGATGGCTCCTACCGAAAGCAGCAGGGTGAGATCGGAAGGCGAGCAGGACCATAAATTTGATATCCCATGCAAATGAACTCTCATTACTCCAATAAATAACAGGGAACAAATCGACACAAGTAGCAATTAAATTATTAAATTGAATTCGAGGAGATTTACACGGGACGTCATTTGTTTATTTCAGATAAGGAAACGAATCTGTGCGCCCGGGTGAAAAACCAGTTCTTACACCAATACAAGACACCAGTAAATCAAGCCATCAAGAAAGCTTTCGGCACTTATAAATCTTGGACACTGTGTATTTGAAGCATTCCGGTGCTGTCACAGCTTTTGATTTGTGTGGTCTCTCACCCTACATGGGGCACCAAAGTGATGTATTGATTATGGGTTGCTTCCGACTAATCCCTAAATTTTGTTTATGAACCGGCCCATTGTCATGGGCAGAGGGATCTTCATGAATCGCATTAACAACGTACGATCATTTCTAATCTCTATCGATAAATTTCATTTCTGTTAAGATCGAAGAGAACGAATATATTAATTTATCAAAAGGAAAGGAATTTCATTGAATGTGTTGGTATAAACAAATGTTTTGTGTAAATGTAAACAAATTATTTTATTTAAACATTTGATCATTTACTAAGAAACAATAATTTTTTTTCCCATAATAGAATATGCATTGCTTTTTTTTTTTTTTGTTTCTTTATTAAACTTATCAGATCACAAATTTTACTTAAGTACAGGGGTGGGCAATTGTTTTGGCACGGGGGACACTTTTGTGGAAGTATAGGACCGCACCTTTTAAATTGATCGCATTCATTTGTTAAAGTATCCGACTACGTTCGGAACCGTGATTTTAAAAAAGCGCATAAATGGATCATTTTCGATATTTAGTGGCACTTAGATTAGAATACATGTATAAAATTGTTTTAAGGACATTTTGACAAAAAAAAATTTATTTAAATACAATATTTCGGCAAAAATTAACTTAGAAAAACCTTTTTTCAAAATATTCTCCTTTTGGGAAAAATGCTTCTATTATAATAATATTTTGTCTGTATATAGCTCAGATTTCTGGACAGAGGCTCAACTATGATTTTTTGAAAAATTCACATTGTTTTCCGAGTTACAACCAATTAAAATAATTATCAGCGTTTTTTTCTTAAAATGTCTCCCCTCCGTTGTCGTAAAACATGGATAAACCCTCTTCTAAGGTATATATTTCAAAAACTCTAGTTGAGTTTATGTACAGAGGTCTGAGCTATAGACAGGCAAAATATTATTATAACAGAAGCATTTTTCACAAAAGGAGAATATTTTGAAAATGGATCATTCTATGTTCATTTTTTGTCCAAAATAATATACTTAAATAATTTTTTATTGTAGCACTATTCTTAAAACAATTTTATATACATTTTCTAATCTAAGTGACACTAAATATCATACATATTCTCCATTTATACGCTTTTGCAAAATCACGGTTCTGAACGTAGTCGGATACCTTAATTTTGCATTTCAAAGGAGAGGTATAAATTGTATCGTAAAAATCAATGTATATAAAATAACTAAAATTGTACCAATTATATTCAGTTTATTTATTGTTCTTTCTTTTTATCGTATAGAAATGCAAGCACGTTTAATTTTAGATTAACCCATTAATTGCCTTTTTTGATAAATTGTACATGCTCAAAAAGCTGAGTAACAGTATAATTATTTTCAAAGTATGTTTTTTGTTTTAAAAATGTTTGATATTTTTGAAAAATTTTATATTTTGTTACATTTATAGATTACAACGAGGGTGGTGCGAGTAAAATTCCGAAATCACCAAACGTGGATCGTGGCATCTAATGGTCTAAATGATCCGAATTGTGTTTGATATTTTTCTGGTGTCATATTAGATTGTACTCCTTACCTTAAGCGCTCTACTCAGCAAAACTGTGCACATTCGAGATCATTCGAGCAGGTTCGTGTTTTATGCTGCTGTAATTTTCACACTTAAATATAAGTTAGCGCCGTCTCCACTCGTGAGACTGACTGCGATCCGTCGTCTTAATTTTGTAAATTTAGAGAGAGATTTATTAAAGTCGTACTATAAAGCCACACGAGGGCTATTGGCGACGAACCTCGTAATTTTGAACCTTGGTCAAATTACAAAAACGGCATCTGAACTAAAACCACTCGTAGATTTCAGAAGCAAATTAGTAGAAAAACATACAAAAAACTATTTTAGTGATACAAATATAAAAAAACCCGGGTAGATCAAATTCTTGTGGAATTCTACGACTTGCGGAACTTTATTTTTCCAGTTTTGTTCCACCCATACCAAAAAGAAGATTCTCCCACTGCACTGTGTGTTGAGCTAAAAGGGACAGAAAAGAGAGTGGTTATATGTGTAATTATTGAAATGTCGAGCTATGTGCTACACCCTACTTCCAAATATATCATATAAAAAATAAATTTTGAATATTTTTAATGCTACTATTATTTTATTATACCTGTTGAAAAAGTATAAATAAATATTTTTATTGATAAAAATATGTTTTTTCGAAGTAGCAATTCAAAAAGAAGGATAATAAAATTTGATGTACGTGAAAGATTGCAATACTCTCAACGAACCGCTATATGCCCATCCCTGCTCTAATAGAAGTATTATCAGAAATAAATATGATACTTAAACCTTTTCTTTAACGCATCAGGTAGAAATCCTGCTTTTAAAAAAAATCCAGAGTTTAAACGCGTCCAGTTGAAATACAATAAAATAAATAGATCAAAAACTCAGCGATAAAGATGACTAATTTTAAGTAAAAAGCTTAATTTTGAGTTAATTAGTACTTTATTAGAATGTGTAAAGTGCATCATCAAAAAAGCGCAAAAATTATAAACCTTATATTTGTCGTTACCTTATCTACCTTTATCTACTAAGTACTCTTTTTTTTCAAAATAGAAATGAGAAGAGTAAGTATAAAGTCTCGTGAGAAAAATTGAGTTAAAACTGTTTAAAATCAAGTTTTCATTTGAAATATATGTTTTATAACGAATTAAAAATCGCAATATTTTCTCAAAATAATTATTAAATAGTAAATTATTTTTCAATATCATTATATGCCGCATTTTAAAACAAAATCAGATGTTTCTACGAATGTTAGATAAATAAGCAATGTGTCCATTTAAGCTGAAACGGCCTCTACATTGTTTTCATAAATTTGATTTTACAAGCCTACATTGATCTCGGTAGTCATGTTTGTGAACTCGTGGTCGTTGTTGCATCTGTCGAACCGAGAGTTCGAGTCCTGGTGACACTAAATACCTACTGTAAAGAGCAGGGATCGGCAACCTTGTTATCGTGTGTGCCAAATGAATCTACCAATTGATTGAGGGGTTACACCGTAGGAAATATTTGAAACAATTTGATTCCCACGCCATTACATGCAGAGTCAGGGAATAGAAATCAAGAACACAGATTTACTGTTTTATTATGAATTTTGCATCTTTTAAAGACATGCATTAACATAAAACATGACTATTCCAACATAAATCAAAAATTTAAACTGTACATATATCATGTATTTTTTTAACATATTTTTTAAAATAAGTAAACATTAAATATACGTATTCCCCTTCAATATATAGTTAAAATATATGTATAAATATTTTAATGCGAACCTTATCTCTCTCTGTGTATCACTTTGCTTCATACAGCAATTCAGGGGTATAATTAGTGACTTCAAATTTTAAACAATTCTGTGAACGCCAGTTGTTCTTTTGGGTGTACTCAAAATATATATTTCGTATGAGTGAGTGAGATTTATCTTTACGCCACACTATCAAGCAGCACGAAGGCTATTGGCGACAGTCCTCGTCATTTTGAACTATGGTCAAGGGACGAGGACGACACCTGAGCTGGCACCCACGTCTCCTAACTCCCACACCACACCAACGGGAGGACGTTTGACCTTTCAACAGATTTAAAGTGCATCGCCTCTTCTCTACACGTCGGGTCTTCAGTAACACTAGGGACTAACGACAGTCACGAGTCCGAGACCTGGACCACTAGGCTACTGCGCGGTCACTTTTTTCAATTTCTACTATTAGTTCATACTCTATTTATCTATCTGTATATATATATATCTTGTTCAAATTTTCAATCGTTAATAAAATACTTTTTATTTCATCCATTCAAGTGCAAATACATTTTTAAAATTTGTAGTGGATGACACTTGATGTTAATACAATTTATTCCAAATGTTAATTCATTCATTAAATTAAAGCATGAATAAATAGTAAGAAACAAAAATAATAGTTCAACAGCATCTATAGAAAGGAAAATCGTTCGTTGTGACCCTATATCGCGATGGATAGCGCGTTGGACTTCTCATCCAAAGGTCGTGGGTTCGAATCCCACCTGGGATGACCTAATTTGTGAGAATGTGATTTATTCTTACTATACTATTTTATTAGAGTGATTAAATTTAATTAATAATAAATAGTAACAAACAGAAAAATAATAGTCCAACAGCATGTATAGAAAGGAAAATGGAAAATCGCTTTCTATTTTGTCACTTAATAGTGTGTTTCTGTCATATGTATATACCTATTTGTATTAATTGTAACTATTTAATGCAAAGTAACTAAAATAAAAATTTTCTTTGTTGACTTAAGTAGGAATTAACTTTTTGTATTACTTGTTTCATGAGAAGAGACTTGTTCGCATGGATATAGAAAGATAAGCTGAAACCAAAATACGTGCAGGGTACACTTCAATCTCCCCAGCAATGACATCCAAGAATTTAAAATAGCGGTTAATTTTTTTTTTGCTGTTTTTTCAGATTTTTTTCTTAATTCCGTAAATTTTGCTTTCCATAATTCTGAACATATTATAGTTGTATACGCTCCATTTCTGAATCATCAACTTTCATCAAGTCAAAAATTGACAAATTTGTAATGTGGTATAAAGGGCCATCGAGATTTATGCCGAATACAAAATCCGACATGTTGTCACTTGGTCAAGAGGATCCGATGCACGTTAAATCTGCCGGGTTTCTAAGTCTTCACGTTGAAGTGGTGGAGTAGTATGGAGAGAGTGAGGTGTCATATCAGTTGTCTTTCCCGTCTCTTAACTTTTGCTGTAAATTACTAAGTCCGTTGCAAAGAGTCCTCGAATAATTTCATAGTATGACGTTTATAAACAATACAAAAATACAAAAAACATACAAAAATAGTCAATACATTCGAACTAGTAATTAGATCAATCTTTTTGGATGCAAAATGTTTCAGATGACTATCACATAAAACTTCAATTTCGCATTAAAATAAAGGATTTGCATGTTTAACAAATGCGGTTTCAAATGATAATATGGCCGTGGTGGCCTAGGGATTATGGTCAAGCACTCATCATTAGCGCGTCATGAGCTCAAAACTAATGCCACTGTAGACCCACCATGTAGAAGGGGCTTTGACTTTCTATCTAGACTTTTGCTAAAACATTTTTAAGTATCCATTCAATATTAATTAAATGTTTTATATGTGTTTTTCCTTTCTCTCTCTCTCTTTTAATCTTATATTAAAAAAAGTGATAGTTGAATAGTTGCGTTAGCCGACACGCTTCATATTTTCCCTGCACTTTTGATTCAAGAAGTATTCAAAATTTTGTATTGTGTTCATTTCTAATGAGTTTCCAGGTAGGCGTAAAAATCCATTTTCAGTCGTAAAATTAATATTCTTATCTTATTTCCCGCATATGTATTATAATGTAAATCATAAAAAGGGAAAAATAAAGTTTTTTGCGAAGATAATCAATGCGCGTTCATTTTAAAAGAACTAAGCAGCGATGTACATTTCGATATACACACAGGGTGTCTTATACCCCAGGGTACAACGCCCAAACTCTGTACAGCCAGATTCCTCGTTGGGAGTACATAAAAAATGCCCAAAGACCTGTACCTGTACGATCCATAGTGTACAAGAAAAACACGAAAAACGAAGTATGACGTCACAGTCCTATTGAACACATCAACTGCAGTATTTGTAAATATTTAAAAATGCAAGAATCGATTCACTTTATTAAATGCAATTTAATTAACAATAGTTTATTGAATAACAGTAAACAAAATAAGTGTCAGTTTTATTTCAATAGAATAACAATTCTCAAATTGTGAATTTTATTGAAGTAAAGAAGCAAATTTGTGAAATGAAAACAAAAGCAAATCTGCATTTGAAAAGATGAACTCTTTTAAATGAAGAAAGAGTTCACATAGCTGCTTGTGTATAAAGTAAAGATTTCTGAAGGGAATAAAAAAGCAATAAAAATTCAGATTCCTGACTGCTGTATAATAGGGTGGACCCAATTTTTTCCTTCTTCCTTTTTTTCCCATCTTTTTTCAAAACCTACCTATGCAGTAGATATGTTCTCTGGGGTGAATATGAAGGAAAATGAAATTAAAAACATTAATTTTTATGTTAAGTACAGCCTGAAAGGAAATAAAGTTTTAGCTGAAGCTTTTTTTTGTTAAATTAAAAGCAAAAAAAAACTTTTTAAAAACGAACTTTATTTATATAAATGCGCTAAAAAGAATAAAAATTGTTTATAGTATGGTAAGAAATTGTAGATGTACCCACCCTCCCCTTTTTCACGTAAAGAACTTTTTTTTTTGTTAACCACAAGCGTATTCTCTTTTAGGGTTGCAACTTAATCTTTTAGTCGCTAAATCTGGAGGTGGTATGTGGAATTAGTCGCCAAATCTGAAAATCGTTATTCCTGATTATCCTGATTAGGACAATAAAACAGAATTATGAAATTATTGTATTGTCATCGGTCCTTGACAAGTGTACATAATTTCAGCTCAATCGAATGAAGATATCAGCTTCAAAATTGAGTTGCAAGATTCCACCCGAACAATTTATATTGCAAGTTAAATAAAAGCTTGTAAAAAGTCAAAGAAATTTTAATTAAAGAAAAACGATTATTGCTGTACTTTTTAACATTTATTGCGATGAGAGGACACTAATAAATAGTTACAAGAAAAAATATCAGGCACATTTAACCGCTTCTTTATAGCATTGAATTTTTAAAAACTTACTGACGAAATGACAGTACGCGATAAAGGGGAAAGAAGCTTGGATTGGATTGATTTGACGGGGCTGGGAGAGAGAGATGAGGTTATAAAATGTTGCCATGTACATTGTACTATTCACCACACACACACACAGTACTCTTTTATCAATGATCATCACTTTTGGTTTATTGTATAAAAATAATTTTATTTTGAGTCAAAATCAACTATTCATAATTAAGTCCTTTTCCCTTTTGAAAATTTAACCCCATTATGGCATTATTAAAATTTAAAATTATTTAAAAAACATTTTTCTCCCATAATCTCTATACCATAGAACATCTTTTGGCCAAACGTAGGTTCCTATTAATAATAATTTTTTCCCCTCCAACGAACCGCGATCCACTCTACTGTATGTACTGCATGCACTGGGTTTATATATTTTGTAATACGAGTAACACACACACACAGATATTTTGCAATTGGATTTCTTTCGTAATTATTAAGTTAAATTACATTTTCAAGCCATTGAAGATTTATGTTATGGTTTCTAAAAGTTTTAAAAGTAAAATTTATGTAAAATTTGTACATTCCAGTAAATTTTGCATGCAGTATTATACAACAAAATTTCCCTGCAATTAATCAATCTAACAAACGTGTGTCCTAATTTAAATATTACCAAATTGCGAACACGTTTAATGAAATATTGGTAAAGATGTAAACCAGTGGTTCTCAACCTTTTTTCCGCCCAACCACATATATATGACAACTATTTCACGAGGGCCGTAACACGAGAATTAATTAGGAGGACGTTATAAGTGAGTGAGTGAATATTAAAGTCGCACTTTTCAGTTACGCGAGAGCTTTTGGCGACGGACCTCGTCATTTTGAACCATGGTCAAGTGACGAGCACAACACCGGGACACTATAAGACCAAGTACATTTAAAAAGTTGAAAATTGATCAAAATATTAACTATTTTGGATTATTTTATTTTAAACTATTTTAAATTCCATCCAATCCTCGCAAAAAATTGGTTTGTTGCATTTTTACTATGTTATGAGGTAATTTTGCGATTTCCTTTCATCGATTATCCCAAGAAAAACCTTTCCCAAATATTGTGTTGTTGTTGCAAAGATTTTTGTATGAAAGTCAAATCATCTCGTTCTGAAAAGAAATCCTCAAAAATAAAATTATAAAAAGACCATTGAAATTTTTTTTGTTTAGTGGTATAGTGGCGAGCAAAATTAATTTTTTAAAATATAGCGTTTTCACGCAACGAATCAAACAAGTTGTTGGTCCATGTTTGTTTTTCTCTACGAAATAGTCAGGAACCCAATTGTGTCTTCAAACAACATATATGTTTTAGATATTTTTCGCTTGTAAGATAGGAGGGTTAACTAAAAATTAGTGCCACCTATAAAATGGTCGCTGTGTCATCGTTGTTTGTTAACACTAACCCTTACAATATTAAAGAAAGAAAAAAAGTTATCCCTCAATTCATACCAGCACGACATCGATAGCAAAATTGATATATGGCATTGCTTGATTGATAGAATTTCTAGCTAAATTTTTAGTAAATTGTATTCAGATAATTCAACCTGTTAGTATAATGGGCCATGACAGGGCCACTAAGAAAGGTCCGGTGGGCCACATGCGGCCCGGAGGTTAAGTATCGTTGATGTAAGCAGACAAATACATTTTCGTTGGAAAATAGACTGAATTTTAGTTAGCATTTTATATATCCTTTTTTCTGCCGGTGGTGGCCAAATGTGTGTGTAATCGCTTTTCAAGTAAACGTATTATTTTCTAGTTGATTTTGCGGGCAATACAGAATTTATTAAGGGCAATAAAATGCAAAATAATTGCTGAGTAATAATTAGGAAGTTTTTTTTTTTTTGTATTTTAAGCTTGAAAATGTTCAGAAAGAATAGAAATTTAAAAGTCCTATTTAGCTTCAATAATTTACATAGATACTGATATTGAAATTAAAATCAAATTGATTTGACGTCGCAGTTTTTACTTTTATCCAAAAATGCACTCCTTATTTTGCCCTTCATTATATCGCGTTGCACAACCCACTGGCCCTGATATTTCTCTGAAAAGAGTAGGAAATGGGGTTCTTCCAAGTTCTGAACCTTTTGATTTTTTTGACAAACATTTCAAGTTTCAATATTTTGCTCGTTCTCTTTCTCTTCACTATCATCTTTGAAACTAGAGAACAATCTCAAGATTTTTCGTCCTCTACATGTATTCCCAATGTCATTATCTGAATCAAATTCTCAGTCTGTGGTCCAAAAGATCATATATGCCATCCTCACTCTCAGAATTTTCTTTATCTATTTCAGAGAATAACTTTGCTTATATTATCTTTCCACAATTTCTTTTGAATTGACATTTATAGAAAAAAATTTGGTCTACTAAAAATTACTTCCAGACTAGTATTTTTATTTATTTTTTACCCAAAGTTTGAGCCTATTATTATTATTTACAAATAGCACTGACTACGTAGCAAATATTTTTAATAATCTTATTTGGCCTCGAGGGTTCCACCAGGTGACGCTTTGTGCTGCGAATGAACAAAATTTACATAAGCACATAAAACAAACTGTATATAAACATAATTGGATTACTTTTTCTTGGAAGTTTGAGATTTCAAAGCAGATAACTTTATAAAATTTCATACACTTTCCAGTGGTCAAAAATTTTCACCAGTGGCGTCACTGAGAATATTAGAGCCCCCCTGCACAGTCAGTTTTAGGCCCAAACCAGGTCTTACAAAGGAATAACTTGGTGGAAAACTATAACATAAGCTTTGGGGCCCTCTAGAACCCTGCCCGATAAGGGGTTATGCGTTACGCCACTGCCTCTCACGGTAGATAACGTGAAAAATTAAATAGCTATGTATTATTAAAAAAGGTCGTGCAGTAAGTTCAAGAAAAATGAAAACCTGGAATTTAACAATTTTATTCAAGTCTCAAAAGCGGCCATTTGACCTTTCTGGTAGGTTTAGTGTTAACTACGGTTTCATCAGTATTTTAACAATTTATTGGGGTATTTTTTCTAGCGATGGTACATTAAAATATTTTAAGGACGACACTGATTTGAGAAAAGAATTCATTAAGCTTATTAGATATGATTGTTTTGATTTTTAAGACCCCTTTGTCTAGTGGGAATACGTTTACAAAACCCACTGTATGCTATTGAAAAGCATTCATATACCTTTTGTTTCCTTTTGCTCTCCCCAGATGAAATCTCTGAAATATATTTTGTAGATTCAAAAATAATAGTGAATTAGAAATATTTTATTCTCTTAGATCAGGGATGGCCAACCCGTGGCATGGTGGAGCTCAAAAAGTGTCACGCAAAGATTTACTGAAAAATTCTAAAATTTTTGAAAAGATTATAAATAACCATTGCTTAGAATTTTGTTGAAATGGGGTTTGGCTCAGAGAAAAAAACCTCAAAATTTAGCTCAAAATATGTTTGTGAATAAATGTTTTCTCCTATGAACATAATAAAATAAATATCACTCAAAATTAGCTGATGTGCACCTATAATACTTAAATTCTGTAGACATCTCTAATAATTAATCCTAAAATAAATAACTTGGTAAAAAAAATAGTAATTCAAAAGCCACATTAAGTAAATACTGAGCGTTTAATAATTATTTTTAATTAAAGGATTCAAGTTACTCATTTTTATTTTATACCTAACTTAATTGATTGAACTTGTAAAAAGTTTATTAAAATAAAAACCTAAGTTTGTACTTCCGTCTTATTTATTATATTATTTTTAAATTTCCACTACATATACATAGAGAGAGAGACTTGCATTTAAAAAAATGTGCTATCAGCTCAAAAATCCCATAATAAGCTTATAAGTAACTTTTTTTTTCACTTTTCCACATTTGTTTGTTGGTAAAGTTGTAAGTGGCACGCTTAATTATTTTTTATCAAATAGTGGTACTCTTCCATAAAAGGTTGGTCGACTCCTGTCTTAGATGATGATAATGAAATTAAGAATTTCTACGAATTATTTCTCATGTTTTTTTTATGACAGCATGAATTAATGAAGCAATTATTAAACGCTACGAATTTTTGAAATACGTTTGGAAAATACTACAATATGTAAAATGAATCACCAAATTAGACAGATGAAGATGTATCATAAAGAAATTAGATTGATGACTTTGGTGGTAATATATTTACCACGGCATGGTAAAGGGTTAATTTTTTTGTATCAAAATCGAAATCAACATTGTTTACTCATTCCCACCAGCCTTCAATATCTGCTTGTATAAACCCGTCTTCCCAAATATTTATTAACAACAAAGAAAAGTCCTCCTGATCTTTTTTAATCAAAGAATTTTCATTAAAAGCAATTAATTCCAGAAGCTGGGAAGGCAAGCCTTTCATCGAGGTGAAACAGTGTAAGAAATTCCCCGTGACAGGTGTCACCGAGCCCGCTTTGACATTTGTATCTGTTCCAATCCGTCAGAGGCGATGAGCTCGACGCGCCAAAGTGCAACGGAACGGCGATCGCATTTCAATGAGCTGAAATGAGATATATACGAATCTCAAGTGTCACATTCGCATGACAGACGCCGTGACACAGAGCCCGACAGCCAGGTAGGCTCCCGTGCCCATCTAATTAACCGCCACCATCAGATAGTGATTTCCCCGTTTTTTGGGTGGGAGTGCTTCATCCTGAGCTCTGAATTTTGGCATAGAAAAACAAATACATACAATAAAAAACAATGAATACATTTGGGTTTTAATCCAAATAACTTAACTCCTTAAAGCTGTCTTCGATAAAAGTACGAGAACTTGAACAAAACACGAAACACATTTTCAGACAGAAAAATGACTCAATTTCCATGGAAATTTGCAACATTATAACTTATACCTCTGTTAACAATATAGTGTTTTTAAAAATTTCAAAATATTTCATGAATACTTTCTTTTTCGTTTTAATACGTGAAGGCATAATCCATTTAACATTACGGTATAGGAATGGCAAATGCTGAGGCTGATGGTATTCAGCGACTCCTATATCGTTGCAGCGCGTGGTGACAGTAGCAGGGGACTAAATTGAGGGTCTTTAGGCCCAGGTTTGTCATGTCAACTTTATGTGTACTGTATTGTCATTCTTTTGCACAGTGAAGACCATATTGCCTCTGTATATATATATATACTACCGTAATAAATTAGTGTGTTACAATATTTCAGTAGTTATTCATTGTCCTCATATGTAGTTAACACCTTGTCCTTTCGTCTGTATATGTCACATTTTCCAACCGGATTGGTATCTTAAAGAAAAAAAATAGTTGTCATGACTTTTGCCCCAACCCTCGTATGATCAATAATGATGCTCTCTAATGGATAGTGAAGCTAGAATATATTAATTTTTCATTTCTTTTATATATAAAAAAATGTTCCGCGAATTCGGGTCCTATTCTTTAACCGTAACCGAAGACAGCCTTAACTTTAACTCCTTGTATTTAACACCAGTTTAATATAAGGAGTACAGATAAATTTCCGCCGTTTGACAAAAGAAGGCTTCATCAAAAGTTACGATTGAAATATACAGTTGTATAAAACGTCATATCGTAAGGTTCGACACCTGCATTGGAGATCTCTGTTACTTCGTAGAGCTATACTGAAGTGACGAGGACGACATCTGCTTTAGGCACCCCCGTCTACAAACTTCCATACCGTGCCATTTTTAAGAGTTTGAGCCTCGGCATTTTAACTGCGTAAGGTTATGCTTCACAATGGGTCTTTAATGGCTGTGGAAGCTACTAAAGAAAACAAACTTGCCAACTTCAGAATACAAACATACCAATAATAATTTTACAACAAAGAAACCTTCTGAAACTCTAAGATGCTGTAGATAATGAGATTATAAGGTTTGTTTAAAAATAGAGAAATTTGATGATAGTAGGGAAAGGTTTCTACACGCGAAGAATTAGAATTTTTTAAAAAAGATTTCATTTAATGACCCATGCGAGCGTAGTCTCTCCATATATACTTAAAAATAAGAGGTTCCCTAACTTACTGTTCTGTTCGCCCCCTGCTCCCGAAGTGAGAAATAACTCAATTTAGTGTGCAATAGTAAAATTAAAGTATTATATTTATATTTATTATATATATATATATATATATTATATATATATATATATATATATATATATATATATATATATAAATGTTGAAAAATAAAATATAAATAAAACATTGTGACAGCTGAAAAATATACTTATTTAAATTTAAACTTTTTACTTTAAAAAATATAGATAATTTTTATTTTCAATGGGATATAGGAGTCTGAAAAGGGGATATGAGATTTTATCTGCATTCAAATCTTTGTTGCAGACTTCAGATCCAACTTCCACTCTGCGATGCTTGTCATGACTTGTATTTTATTTTATTTCTTTGTTTACTTTTTGTGTATTAGAGGAGTTATATACAGTTTGATATCATCAGAATCTCAAATATAAAGGAGAGTCGGCTATCATGGAACAGTCGGGTAATAAGGAATGCCGAGGTTTTGGCTCTGTTTGTAGCTGCTAATGAGTGGAAAAACCTTGAAGTACTGAAGAAAAACACTTGTGATGAATTGTAGGCATAGTTGACCACTTATTGCTATACCACTCACTACAAAATATAGTGCATTCTGCGATTTTCAAAAATATTTGCAGGTTTGTTTTCAAACATTTTAAACTTACTAGTACGTAACTTACTTGAACGTTAGAGTTAAACATAATGTACATTAAAAAAGCATTTTTGAATCAATCGTAATTTACTGACTATTTAGTCTAATCAGTTTAAAGGGTAGGATTAGTCGATTCGAGTCGAAATTACCACATTAGATATAGGTGACCGTTGAAGATTTTAGCAGTTATTATTTCGAAATACTTCAAAGCAAATTAGACTAAAAGCTACTGAATAACAACACTAATTTTTTAAAAAAATATTAGATAAAAACAAGATAAACTTTTAGATAAAATGTCTTTTTAAAATATATTTTGAATTGTTTGATATAAATTATTTCGATATTAAATTTACTAGAGTTTGATTGAGTTTTAAAAACTTTAAAACGCAATTTTAAAGTAGTTTATTTATTTAATAACTTAAGTACATATTCCGTATTTATATTAATTTATAATAAATATTGTAGAACTTTTCTAATCAATACACACTACGACACTCAGGCATTGGCAACACAAGAATTTTTCGGGGGCGTGGTCGAGGGTCGAAAGTCTACCATCTGGTGTCAACCAATACGCAACCAAACATATTTTTTAAATTTTGTAATTGTCGGGAACAAAAGACAGTAAAAAATAAGTTACAAAATAAATGCTCAGCATAAAATAATAAAAAAATTATTAATAATAATTAATTAAGTTTATCGTACTGTGTACATGAGATTAAAATCAATGGGTAAAAAAAAGAATCAAGGGCTGTGGAGGACCGCAACAAATTGAAAAAAATTAGAAGTAGACCTCACCCTGGAAAAGTCTACCCACTTCTGTTTTATAGTAATATACTCCCCATACAAAAAAAAGCGTTAAAGAATAAGCTGAAAAAATAAGCTTCAAAACGACAAAAGAGAAATTAAACATTCAAAGACCCTCTGTTAAGAAATTAAACTTAGACCGAACTTCTACACCTAAACCCACTCGAGATGACTCCAGTGTTATCAGCGAGGAATCGTTCTATTCTGATGTATCATCTGTAATGGGTTTCATGTGCCATCAACTAAAAAACCAGAAAACAAAAAGAAGCTGAAATACATCTTCCGTAATGGAAAATTTTCCGAAGATAAGCGTGAGAAAATTTGGATTTAATGCTTCGACATTTTCTGTCTGCTCCCTTTATCGCACCGGAGCAGAAAGAAATTATATTTGTGATATTCGTAAACAGACTCGCGAAACAGAAATGACTTAGACGTGATCTTGAAAATATGGTTTTTATAGTTAAAAATAATTACACTGTATGAAGTCTAATTCGTTTTCCAACGGTTTAAGCCACCTATTCCATATTACTCGACTATTTCATGGTTTTCTGCCATTCGGAACTTGTTCTAAAAATTTTATTTATTTTTTTATAAAACAAAATGAATGGAATTTTTTTTGACAAGTGACAGCTGATTACAAGTAGTTATAGTATGTGCTCATGGTGATTTGGAGGACTTTGATATAAAAGTAAAATTATTATTAGAAATACAAATCAAATGGTATTCTACATATATATATATATATATATATCCTCTGCCTCTCACCTACATTTATCATTATAAAATTAAACAATACTAGTTTATTCAAACATATTTCAGTCAATAACTAAAATAAAATGAGTAAAAGAATTAGGAGTTCATATTGCCACAAGAAAGGATAAAAACTCTAAATTAAAAATGCTAAAAATAATCTCAATCACACACACATTATTTGTATTTTTACGGTCAGATTAGTAAAAATTCTCCATCCGCTACGCTTGAACCCAATGACGTTTGAGAAGATTAGTTCCGGAATATTTAATGATATTATTTTACGTTTTATTTTAGAAAAAATGACTTTTTTATTTATTTGCTTCAGGGAACAGGAATGTTAAAATAATGTACATTTTATTATTCATTTCTTTAAGTCACATGATCACATTTGAAATCGTGAGTTTGGAAAAACGTATAAATTGATGAATTTTTTATATTTAGCATCAGGTGAATCAGAATATACATATAAATTGTTTTAAAATTGTTATAACAAGAAAAAATGATCTAAATGCACTTTTTTGGTAAAAATGAAGAAAGAATGGCTTAATTTCAAAACTTTCCTTTTATGAAAAATGTCTCTACAATTATAATAATGAGCCATTTTCTTTGAAAGTGGTGTAAGTCTATTTTTGACAAAAAGTTAGTTAATTATAACTTTGAATGTAATCTGCTATGATCTTTTTATCTATGAGAAGTTCCTCAAAAATTCTCCCCAAACTTTCATCTCATTTTGTCATTATTAATTTACGTAGTTAATGAAATTACAAACATAATTACTTTGAAAGTAGTAAATATCTCCAATTTGTATAAAATGGACTTACACCACATTCAAAGAAAACGACTCATATTTTACCAGCGTATATTGTAGGACTTCTATATCGGGGTTGAATTAAAACTTTGAAATATATAATTTAGAAGTGTATTTATTCATATATTTTATTGTATCAGAGTGGAAAAATTTTAACAAAACGCCACTGGTTATTATTTGAATTGATTGTAACTCTTAAAATAACGGGAGCTTTTCAGAAATTTTAGTTCAACTCCGTAGAGAAGTCCTGGCTATTTATAGGCAAAATATTAATATTATAGAAGATATTTTCCACTAAAGAAGAATGTTTTGGAAATAGGTCATTCTTTTTCATTTACCAAACAATTTCATTTAAATAACTTTTTACTGTAATAATATTTTTCAGTCTTTTTGTATACTATAATTCAACTGAAAGTTAACCATTTACACCAGTGGTACTCAGTCTGCGGCCCACCAAGCCTTTTTAAGTGGCCCAGTCATGGCCCATTCTCTGAGAAATTCACTATTTATTCACTATTATTATTATTATTACTCACTATTATTATTTATTCACTTATTTAAGAACATTGTATTAAAAATTTGGTGGGAAATTCTTTGTCAAAAAATCAAATACATCAATTTTGTTTTTTGCTGTCGGTGTCGTACGGTACGAATTGAATTTCTTTTTCTTTTGGAATGGTTACGGTTAGTGATAACAGACAACAGTGAAATAGCGGTAATTTTATGGATGGAACTAATTTTTAACTATCGTTCATATCTAACAAGTGAAAAATATTCGAAGAAAATAGATCGTTTCAAGACGATTAGGAGGTAGACTATTTTGTAGTGAAAAACAAACATGGGTCAGTCATTGTTTGATATGTCGCAAAAGTGGTGTATTTAGAAAATACCAATAAACAGGAATCATTCAATGACACTTTTCCTCGAAGATCTCTTTCAAAAGGTGATAAATAGGCTTTCTTGAATAATCTTTGCAACAGCAACAAAATGTTTTGTCAGTGGTAATATCACAGCGATAACAAAGATATCCTATGAAGTTTGTTATATTATTGGTAATCATATGAAACCGTTCACTGATGCAGAAATTGTGAAGGGGTATTTCTTAAATGCTGCTATTTAGTGTAAGTGACAAAAATAAAAAATTATAAATAATAATAATAATAATAAAAACAGGAATTATAATATTTTAATCAATTTTTCACTTTTAAAATTTCGAATGTTATCTTGGTCATAAAGCATTTCTTCCCTCCCCCGTTTATCCTCATGTTGCGGCCCGCGCAAAATAGCTGACATAGGTATGCGGCCCAGCAGAAAAAAAGGTTGAGTACCCCTGATTTACGCGCTTTTTCAAAATCACTGTTCAAAACGTAGTAATCGTGAGCAAAACCATGCTTCAAAAAAGACAGTGTAATGATTCATCAAGAAAGAATCCTAAGTAATTCATCAAGAAATAAAATGTTCAGAATTGTTTTCTGCAGCATGCGCTCGCTCTTCAGCGTCGTAGAGTATTCATTAAATAAGTTATCGAACACGAAAATACTTGAGTACTTTTGCGACTGCGGCGGATTTCAGAGATCCAATGAGTCCTAATTGATGATTTGTGTGGCGCTCAAGTGCTATGTAAATAATCCCATCCTCGGAAACGTGATGCCCGCCACGCGAGTGTGTTTTATCCAATTAGCAGCGGGAAACTAAAAAAAGTTCGTAATTCATTTTGGATCATCCGAGGTGCTTGGAGCAACTCCATAATACGACAGCTTGTCCGTCATCTGCCTTCATAATTCAGAAATAACTACCAAAGTAATGAATTTCTTCCCCCCTCGGTGCTGAACGTTACTTTGATTTCATCTGATCATATATTAAAAAGCACTAAACGAGCCCTCCGTGCAAAAAAACTTTTATTGGTTGAGAGATCGCTTTCGTTTGTTCATCAATCAACCAACAGATTTAGAAGTGGTGGTGGGCGTGCCATACTTTGAAAAGGTTATTGGTTAATATAGTCATCCAATTTACGGGATAATATTAATTAAGAGCAAGAATCTCTCTCCATTTAACACGCTTATCTCGCCCTATTTATAGAGCATCCATTAAAGAGCGTGTGGTTATTAATGCCTTTTACTAAATTGCTTTTTGTTTCAGACTGATCATGCCGAGATACATGCACGACAGCTATGTAGCGCACGACTCCATTGCTCCTCCGTGAGAAAAATAGCCATACGCAAGTTTTTGTTAGAAAGCTTAAATATTAGACAGTTTGTTTTTTTAAGCCCGATTTACCGATTTTACAAGAATGATTAACATTAAACTACCAGAACGGTCAAATGGCCTCTTTTGGCACTTTGATCAAAATTATTAGATTCCAGGTTTTCATTTTCTTGGACTTATTACGAGACTTTTTTTCATAATATATAGCTTCTTAATTTTTCAATATCTCCCTCCCTCGTTTCGTTTTTCCTTATAAACACATGTGCTTTACCCATTGTCTACCTTTGACTGCTGGAAAAATAAATAAAATTTTATAAAGTTATCTGCACTCTGAAATATCAAACTTCCAAGTTTTCCAAGAGAATGTCATCCCATTGTGTTTATGTATAGTTTGTTTCATGCACATCCAGAGAGGGCCAGCTGTAGATAACCCACGAGACAAGATAACGATTATGACAAATATTGGCGAAGTGGTCAGCTCAATTTGTAATAATAATTTGAGTTACAAATAAATAAATAAAAATAGTTAGTTTAAAGTAATTTTTAGAAGATTATATATTCCCTCACAAGTTCAAAATTTTACCTATAAAATTTTGATGAATGTGGGAAGATAATAAAAGCGAGTTATGCTCTAAAATAGATGAAAAAATTCTGACAGAGGAGATAGCATACACAATCTGTTGGACCACAGGATCTGAGCAATTCTACATGGATAACGAGGAATTGTGAATATGCGTAGGATTGAAAAAAGTTCTCTAGTTCCGATGACGAATGTGAAGGAAAGAGAACAAATAAAATTTGAAACTTCAATGGGATGAACTGTTTGCAAAAGCTGAAGAAAGATCTGAATCTGAGAAGGTCTCCGTCAATAGGATATAATAAACTCCACACATATTATGAAGGGCAAAGAAAGGAATGCATTTTTGATAAAATGTAAAAACTGTTATGTTGAATAAATTTTATTTTAATTTGAATAACAATATCTATGTAAATTGCTGAAGTAAAATGTATTTTTCCCCATTCCTATTCTTCCTAAAAATGTTTGGGCCTAAAATCCAAAAAAGTAAATAAAGGTAATAAATAATAATAAAAGTGTTCTATATATAAATATTATACGCGTGTGTGAATTATGTTGCATTTTATTTGGCCTATGTTTTTTTTAAAAAATAAATTTATTTGCAAAACTCCTCATGCTTCACATTGCGTAACAAGAGGCTTACAGACGTAAGTGGTAACATGATTATAAAATTTAAAATAAAATCAAAAATACATTTAAACAAATATAAAATAAAAGTAAGGGAGGAAATACACAAATATAAAGAAAGGGAGGTACCTCTCTCTCTATAAAACTTTAAAAATCTATACAGTAAACAAATTTTCTTTACTGTCTTGATGGCCCATGTTTAATTCTATATTTTTTATAATCAAATAAAAAATATATAAATTTTATTTGAAAAGCGGCCATTTTGACCACCATCGATAGAAATACAGTTATACATAAAATTCCAGGAGGTTTAGATTTAATTTACCAAAAAGTCTCACAAAGAGTCAATTCATTACACATTTACTGAGTGTTATAAAATTTATATTACGACTATAATTTATTGTTTGGTTAAATGACTTCCAATACGAAATACACGTTATTTTTATTAGTCAAATTTTACGCAAGCTTAACTTTTATTTTTCGTATACATTTTTAAAAAAATACAAAGACGTCAATGATCAGAAATAATGTAAAAGCCAATGCGGATAAGTTCGAGCTCATGTGAGCCTAAACACATGAATTTTACATATATAACTCTTTGTAGATTTATATCTTCAACTTGGAACGTACGTAAATTTAAAAAGCAGGAAACAGTTACTCAAGGATGAGTCAAATTGATATTAGCTAGCACTGCATGCATTTCTCACATAAAATAAATTTAGTTTCATGTCTCTCGCTGTGAGAAATCAATAACTCAATCCATTTATTGTGGAATGTACGAATTTATAAACATCAGACAATAATATTTTCACAGACGCCCTCTTAATTCATTTCGGTTTAGTTGGGAACTCTTGGGGAAGTAACTCGCGAGGCAATGGTCATAACGCGCGCTTATTTTTAACTTATAAATTATTTTGTTAAACATTCAATGGGGGTAAATTCATGCGACGTCATAGTCACATGATAAATGCAATCACGTGTTTTCAACTTTTCAGTTATGCTATTCGCTGCTCCCAACTTTTACTTTTTGCAGAAACTTTCTTTTAAATTGTACACATTCGTCAGCAATAACAACACACATAAGTAAGCAGAATAACTCTTGATTTAAAATACACGTATAAAATAATGTTTTTTTTTTAATTCTAAATTCTTTTTTCCATAACACTTTAACATCTTTACCAATATATTAAATTTGAAATTTTATCTAAATTTTACAGGTAGAACAAGTATAAGTTTAATGTCAGTTTGAATTCGATGAAGAACACGTGATTTGTTTGTTTAATTTTTTTATTTAAGCTTAAAGGTAGGAATTTATACCAGACTGTTAGTAATCTGGCATCTTAATTATTAGATCATTTATGTGATTTAACTGAAAGTATGTTAAGAATTTTAAAATTCTCGAATGCGGTTTTCTCGTGACTTTTGAAAGACTGCATCATTTTTCTCTGATATTTTAGAGAGAGTGTACTTAGGGGCTCTTAATCAAGTGTGAAAGGTTTTGAAAATTTAGCCAAATAATTGGGTACTTACGTATTATCGCAACCTATTGGTGACATTATATGAAACGAAGCTCCTGGTTACCAATTCAGCGAGATGATCATAGGAAATAGGGATTGCCTACTTGGCGAGTTATTAATAGAGTTGGGGATTGTTGCGATAGTATACTTAAGTACCAATAATTACTTTAACAAACGCATCTTCTTTTTTTAAAACAACAGATTTTATTTGGTCGGAGGAATCGTGCAGTGACAGAAAAAATGTATTACTCCATTTCGGTAACAAGAAGCACATTTGCGTGATTTAGAACACAAAAAACATGGAATAAAATCTGGGATGATGATCAATTGAAAGCAAAATGTTTTAGAAATTAATTTTAGTTGAAAATAAAGATTAAATGCTCCTCACACATGGTTATAAGCTCGATACCATCTCTTTTCAATTCGAATACTGCAATTGCATAAGGAGTACAAATAAATTTCCGCCGTTTGATTAAAGTGGCTTCACCGGTAAGTTATGGTTGAAATTTTCTGATTCAAAAATTCATATCGTAAGGTTAGATATCTGACATCACTATAACCTTAAAGTATTAGCAATTTTGTGTCGGAATCCCATAAATTTTTTTTGTGAAAATGTCGAGTTTTGAGCCAAATAAGTGTCATTTGTGGGAGCTTTTAATTTACTTCTTTAATTTGAATACATCTGCAGTTGAGGCGCATCGATTGCTTGTAGAAGCACATGGGAAAGCTGCTTTGAGTTAGTGAGTGATTTCAAAAATTAAGAATGGTTAGTGCAACGTCGCGCGCGCGCGAAGACAAGGAACGAAGCGGAAGATAATTGGAAAAAGATTCGTGTCAAACTCAAAAACTTGCACCTACATATAGAGTGATTCAACAAACATCATTTGATATTGCTAGGAATGAATCAAAAGTAAAGAAATTGCATTCCATATGAACTGAAGTCGGGAAACGTTACATATCGATTTTGCTCTTGTGAAATGCTGCTTGCCATTGAAAGAGTATTTTTTTTTTCTTTTTTGCATCGTATAGTCATTGGTGATGAAAAATGGATCCACTACGATAACCCAATGAAGAACAAATAATAGAAACCACGTGTCCATGCTTCAACAGCCGAATATTCGAGGAAAGAAACTCATGTTTTATATTCAGTGGGATCCGCTTGCTGTCTTGTATTATGAATTGCTCAAACCGAAAGAAGCCATTAATGGGGCTCTCTGTCGAACATAATTAATGAGACTGAGCCGAGAACTAAACGAAAAATGCGTCCACTGTTACTCCAGTCATGGCAAAGTTATTGTTTTGCATAATCATACTCGTCCATATGTTTCGGTGCCGCTCAAAACCTACTTAGAAACACTCGATTGGGAAATCCTACCCCATCCACCGTATTCACCAAACATTGCCCCTTCCAATTCTTGTTTGTCCCGACCGATGACCCAAGGTCTGCTGAACAGAAATTCACATCATAACTGATTCTCTGGATGAAGCTAGAGACCTGGTACAAGTCCTTCAGTATCTGAGAAAGAGATCAGTAAGAAAACGAAGGCTTTATGTTTGAGACAAATCTATCGTTTTTTATACAGGTACACAGATCTCTATAACCTTGGCCAGTGGTGTTTAAACTCACTCGACTCACGAAACACTTAAAATTGTAAGGTGTTTGTAGGGAATCTCATCCAAAAAAATCCTTTGGTGAATATGTCTTAAAATAATATTTAAGGTAGATCATAATGTTATAGGTACTTATACAAACAATTAAAAAAATACTGTTCTTTTATTGAAAATTTTTAACATAATATTAATGTCATTTAATAATGTATTCGTGCTTCATTGCATTATATTTAATAACTAGCATATGTTTTCATTTTTTACACAACCGAATTAAACATATGTTGAAGTTTTCATATTCGGCGTTAATTTGCGTCTTTATTTTATTTTTGTTGCATCAAGCGTTGAGAAATACTTTTCACTTGAACACATTACTCAGAATGGCATTAAAATGTTTATAACTGTGTAAGAAACTTCTACGAATTCGGAATATTTGAAACCAAAAATTTAGGAGCTGTTCTTGCTTAAATTTAGATTTTAATGTAGAATCTGTTGATATGTCGATAAGTTGTTCCTTCTATTTCAATGGCAAGTCTTTTGATTTATCCAATCATGCTTTAATGACATGACTTTTACGAAATTTATTTATCAAAAAATAACTTTTTTATTTATTTTTATAAGTAAACTGTCTTAAATAATTCGATCTTTTTACAAAATCAAAACTTTACTAAAATTTTGGCACTATGATTAAGCAAATAGTGTAATTACTTGCGGAAACCATGTCGAATTCTAGAGAACGCTAGGGTTTCGTGTAACCCAGGTTGTGACGACCTCTAACTTGGAAGGTCTCTGACTATTATGAAGTATAGGAATCAGGTCTTGGGTCTTATTTTACACTTTTCACGGGTCTGATTTCATTTTTATGGATGATGTACACTGCTGGCTATAAAAATTGCAACACCAGGAAAGAAGAATCTGCCGAGTGTCAAAATCATCTAAAAGGAAGAAGGGGTTGGGATATGCAAATTATTAGTATTTTAGAACATTTAAACGAATCAGGAGGGAGAAAAGACATCTGAAGCACTACATAAAAGAAATGTTGTAGATATGTTGCATTCACGTTCTCTATGAAGTTTGTATAAGAACAAGAGCCATATTCCACTCTATAACGCGCACTTTCAACATTAAAAATAAAATCAAAATTTATGGGTGCTCGTTATACGCTGTATATAAGAAAGATGACTTTAAAAATAAAGAAGATAAGCATAAAAAATATATTTCTGAATATATCCAAATACTGTTTGCTTAAAAGAAGCGACATTGCACCTTATGAACTTTCATTAATTGGATATCATTAAAAAAAATATTCCGTTATATCTTTAAATCAGCGTTTCTCAAACTGTTGAGCATGCCTCCTTTAGGTGGGGGAAGCCCTATGTGGGGGGTGCGAGAAATATGAAAAGTCGAGAATAAAAGATTATTTTAAGAAATTATTAATTTACTGAAAGGAAGCAAAACAAGATACATTCTGACATAATAAAAAATAAAATATACATTTACAATGATATAATATTCTTATAAATGTATCGATACTCCTCAATGTATTTGATAAGTAGTTTATCAATACTAAGTTAAGAGCAAGTATAATAATTACTAGTGACTTCCATGCACTTGTCACATACATAATTTAATACTTATCTTGATAATTTGTACGGTTTACAATTAAAGACGTATTGTAGCTTTAGCGTCTAAGTACATCATCATTGTCTTCAATACATTGTTATTGTATGAAGCGTTGCCATGAAAATTATGATTGAAAATTGGATCGCAAGCATTGAAAGTGAGAAGCACTGCTTTAACCCTTTCGCGGGCAGTGGCTAATAGGTCTAACCACATATTAAAAAATTTTTCTCCAAGCGGGTGATGGATATTTAGTCTATCCACATGAGTTAAATGAAGCTAAAACGCATGAAAATCAATACAGATGACAGGACGATACTTTTTTTTTTTTTTGCATTTCATGTCCTCTGATGGGTAGTTAAAAACAGTTTTTCTCAGTATAAATCTTCAAATTGTATTTTGATTACTATGAATAAAATTTCTGATCTTTGAAAAAAAAAATTCCACATGCCTTAAGTATACTTTTCTCTCATCTGAATGAATTAAGCAAAGGTGCAATTAAAAAAAAAATTTTATTTTGGTTTTTGGGAAGCTTTTAAATGTGGATAGAGGCTCTATCCACTGCCCACATAGAACAGAAAATGATCTAGAACTTTTCGCTTTTCTTCCACTCGAGAGAGAGCACTTAGAATCATGTGAGAATGTTGGGGATCGGAAATATAAACAAACTTTGTTTACAATATGTGGTACAAGATTCTCGGGTTCGAAAATCTTTCATTACAGCTTTTCTGCTCGGAGAAAACGTTTGCATATTATAAAGTTCCACAGTAAATAGCTCATCAAATTTGGGAAATAACTAATTTAAATTCTCAAAAATATTACTTTATTTCTAACTTTTTATACTAAAATTAAATAAAATATAAAATGTGGATATATACCAATTTCAATGTATATTCTAAGTATTCTATATATATTCTAAGTAAGTATTCTATGTTGTACAATTATTCTATTATTATTTAATTACACTTTTACTTTGTATTTAATTGTTATTGAAATAGTTATTACATAAATGCTAATTTTTCATAAAAAAAGTTTATTGTATTATGATTCATTATTTCTGTCCTGAAAAGTAAGTCAAATGTCTTAATTGCGCAATGGCTATAACGTCTAGCCACCACCCAGGGGGAAAAACCCTTGATCAGATGTTTTTTGTGACTAAATAATGTTTATAGAGGATGAGAACATTACATTTATCATGTACTTTATCAAAGATATGTGTATTTTAGCTTTGTGCCCGTTAAAGGGTTAAAAACTTCACCTAGTAAAAAACCTAGTAACAAAAATAATAGTCCAATATCCTATATAAAAAGGGAAATAGTTTGTTGTGTCCCTGTAGCGCAATGGACTTCTAATCTAAAGATCGTGGGTTCGAATCCCAGCTGGGATAGCCTAATTTCTGAGAATGTGATTACTTTTTACTATATACTATTTTATTGGAATAATTAAATTTAATAAATGAATAAATAGTAACAAACAAAAATAATAGTCCAACACCCTGTTTAGAAAGGAAAATGGAAAATCGCTTTCTATTCTGTCCTATGTATATATACCTATTTATATTAATTGTAATTATTTTATAAAAAGTAACTAAAATAAAAATTTTCTTTTTGATCTAAGTAGGAATTCTGTGTGACTTATTTTTTTTAATATTACTTGTTTTAAATGACTTTAATCATGCCATGTTTAATTTCATTTCATACAATTATTGTTCAATCACACACTGTAGCTTGACTTCAAAATATAAGAGCATTGCACATGTACATTTCAGGTATCTTCGTAAAAAAAGGTGCTCGATATACGTCGAATATACCTAAAAATTAAAAATTGCTATTTGAAAGAATAGGTACGCAATATGAGCCGAATATATGGTATGTAAAGCTCATTCCAGTAATTAAAAATGAAAATTTTATTTATACATAATAACCTTATTTTGTAATACTTTTTTAAACTTTCAATACAATGTAATAAAAGAATATTAAGTAGTTTTTCTTTATATGTTCTACTTACTACATTGTGAATATTCACTTGTTTACTTTCCCGTGTTTCACGAAATAATTTTATGCTCACTAGTAAAACGTTTTGTAAAACTAGTTTTCTAATGAAAAATGTACATTTCATTTGTGGGGGGGAGAACACCTATAACGAAGGAGAGGGGACAACTTATCGTGATGGCAACAGATTCGTCGCTTAAATCTAAATTTAAGCAAAAACAGCTTCTAAATTTTAGGTTAAGAAATGCACAGGATTCTCCAAAAGCTATAAACATTTGAATGCAATTCTGAGCAATCTACTTAAGTGAAAAATATTTCTCATCGGGAGTGGCTATAAAAAGAAAATATAAAAACGAATTAAACGCAGAATATGAAATGCGACTGCAGGTAATTTCAATAGATCTAGACTTCGACAGTTTGTGTAAAGCAATTCAAGCATATATATCTTTTTTTAAATATAATGTTTAGGTAGATGACACTTGGATAACAAATTAATATTATCACACACACATGTGAGTAATTATATTAAAATTACATTAAATTTTTTTAATAACTAATACAATTTATTTTATTTGTCTTTAAATAAATTCAATATTATTCTATTTTAAATATTATTTTAGGATATATTCTTCTAAGTGTGTATGTGGAATGGGATTCTCAGAAAACGCCTTATAGTTGTACGGTAAATCGAAAAAGTTTGAAGACCACTGAATTATGCCAACTTATGTGCAACCTATGTGTCAGCCTATGATAAAAAATCTGATTTTATTAAAATCTGTCGAGCACTTTCTAAGTGAGTGAATATTAACGTCGCACTATTCAGTTACACAAGGGCTTTTGGCGACGGACCACGTAATTTTGAACCGTGGTCAAGTGAAGAAGACGACACCTGAGCTGGCACCCCCCTCTCCTAACTACCGCACCACAATGGGAGAATTTTCTGGGAGTGATCAATTAAAGGGGAATATTATCTTAATCCCTCAAATTAGTGTGAATGTTCAGTTTAAACAAAACAGCCAATAAAATGAATGCAGGTACACAGGTAGACTCCCTGTACAGTAAAAAGAAAATATATTTTGAAACAAGACAAAGTAAATCAATAAGAAAATTTAAACAAATACATTACTTATGTATTAGGTCGATAACTACCTAAAATAAGATGGTTTTGCCTTTTTTTTACAGCTTTCCGGATTAAGTGACTTTTGGTTTAATGGGGTGCAGATTAAGAAGGGCTTACTGCATTTACCCTCACACGAAGAATTTAATTTATAAATGAAGGATTCAAAATTTAATCAGAAAGGGATATTTATATCATTTAATTCGAAAATGCCGAAATATTGAAATTTAAGTGTAATACTTGTTATGTGCATATTGATCTATGAAAATTTTTGCAATGGCTTTTCTTTCGTACATCTTTCCAATACAGAAAAAGCGTGTATTTAAGATAAATTTGACGATCTTGTTTCTACGAAATGTTCACCCCCAACAGTTCTTTGACGGTTTAATACGTGAAATAGGAAGATACACTTGATATATTTCATTTTTACGCTTTAATATAAATTGTTATATTTGGTGACATGGTGCCGCTCAAGTTTTAAATTTCGTCATTCCACAGTGATTTTAGAAAAATCGGAATTCAAGGCTCATATATCCCCCCACTCTGCCGGACAAACGTCCACCCGTCTCCAAAGCATAAATTGAGTCAGGTTCCCAATACAAGAATTTTTTCAAAGACATATATCTACATTAAATATCCGGAATATTTGTAAATGATTTAAATTCGTATATGATGCTGAGCTTTCTTTAGTTCGCACATCTTGTATATTTGTTCTTGGCACATACAACCTTTACTTTGTTTCAACATTTTGTTTGCGAGAAATCATGTAAAAATTAATGAATGAATCACAAATAGAATCTTGTCTCTCAAGCCTTGTATTTCTCTATCTTATTGGTGAAAGCATACATGAATTGTAGTACCAAATTGTTTCTCTGAGAAATGTATTGATAGCTAAAGCAGTTGCTCTCTTTGAGGCTAATATTTTTTAATTTTGTGCTGATTGTTTCGCATTATTTTTTGCAAATGAAATGATTATCAAACTAATGAACAAAATTACAAAGGGCTCTGGGATTAGGGGTTTATTACTACACAATAACATTTTAACAATACATTTCAAGGGGTTAGAGCATTCAAGAATCAAAGCATAGTAAAAAAAAGTGCGCCTAGTCAATGAAAAGAAATTTATTAAAATATCTACCAAAGTAAGCATAATTTAAAAACCGATTTCATACCTTTCAGAATCAAATTAAATATAATTAATGAAATGGAAGAGAGGAAGAGTGGTGGCCAAAGCATCTCAATTAAAGAAATACTTATGAGAAGGGCTGTTGAATTTTTTGTTCCTGATTCTGCATTAATCTAGAAAACAGTAACTTAGTCGCGTCATGGTCATGGATTTGAGGCCGATGTATCATTAGTTCTCCCGAGGCTCAAAGCCCTCCCATTGGAGTGGTGGGTAGCTCGAAGAACGAGTGCTACCTCAGGTGTTGTCCTCGTCACTCGACCGTGGTTCAAAATAACGAAGCCCGTTGCCAATAGCCCTTGTGTTGCCTTATAGTGTGTGACTTTAACTCCTTATCTACCGATGTGGTACTTATAAGTACCACTCACTTTAAAATTACATAGAATAACCATTTTTACGAATACTCTGACGATACTTAGCAGGACTATTCTTTTCACACTCTTCCAAGATATATGGCAGCATGGGTTCCATGATGAGTATTTTAGCTGGGAAGACGAATAGTTTTATAGCAGAAATTGCGTTTTCAGCTGACGACGTTCTTAGCGCATTGCGAAAATTGTCATTTTTGTTCTGAAAAAATAGTTAATGTCAAAAGGTAAGTGTCTTATTTTTTTGTTTTTGTTTTTGTATGTTAATGAAGACCATGGAAAACGATTTTATTATTTATTTTAAGTGAACAGTAATTAATTTTACAGTTGAATATCTATAATTAATTAATTAGCTCTAACGGATTAAATTTCCCAAAGTTGAGTACTGTTGTTTATGTATATCCCTTAATTTTCAAGGTAGCAATTCAAAAAATAATATATATATTGCATGAAAAAAATTGCAGTAAATCGTAATGAGGTAGATAAAGGGTTAATAAACACTCCCTCCCTTTGTAGCAATTAATGGAAAAGTAACTGGTTTATTTAATCCATAAAAAAGTATTTTTTAAAAAAACATTTTCAATAATTAATTAGTTTTGATATTTTAAATAAAAGCTTAATTTCCATTTTTTCATTTTAGTAAAAACTCATTAATGATGTTAGGCATGGGAAAGAAGGTATATATATATATATATATATATATATATATATATATATATATATATATATATATATAGGTAAGTTTTGTTCATTAGAATGAGATAATGAGGATAACTACACTGAAAATCCTTGAGATTTACGGAAGTCGGGTAATCAGAAGATATAAACAGATTTAAACGATAGTATTCAATGATATTGGTCGAGCTTCTCAACCAGACTTAAATGTAAAAATATCTGACATTTTTGTTCAGCTCCATTCGATACCAACTCATTCTAACTTTGTACACCCAAAATTTGTCTCTATCTCGGATTCCTTGCTGCAAGTGGGTTGGCTAGGGTCGCCCCACCCACTCCCATCGCAAAGTCATGGGTTTTTTTCCATCCACTTCTAATCTTAATTTTTAATTCAAATTCTTAATTTACAATTGCTATATTTTTATATTTTTAAGTAATGTATTATTATAAAGAACAATATAAAGCATTTTTACAGTCATTTAAAAAATAATGCATGGAGATAAAGGTTCAAAAGTGCTCTCACCCAACCCAATGCCAAAAGATAAGTGGACATTTTTTGTGTGTGATATAAGAACGTTTTTAATTAGGATTACTTTGTCTAGAAAGTCTTGATTTTACCAATGGGTTATAGTGATGTGGTTAAGAATATTGTTTGTTTTATAGAATAACTTTTTTAAATTTGAATAAGGAAACTATGTTTGATATTAAAGTTCAGTGTAAAATCCAAAGATTACTACCGTTGTGGTGGATCTTTACGCGTCTTATCACTAATCCTCTTGGGGAATCTTTGGGCAAGCATTCGCGTTTAATTCACAGCCACCCTTCTCAAGAAGAAACCAAGATATGCAGATTAGTTCGACAACATAAAGTCATTGTAATTATAGAAGGAGGAAGAAAAACTGCTACATTTGCTACGCAGGTGAGATTGAATAAAGTTGACTTTCGCATGTAAAGATTAAAAGTGGTGTCTGGCCACTGTGTTGAATTAGTAGATTTAAGGTTAGGAATCCACGTTAGATTAGGTTGAGATAAATAAGTTATTTGCGCATATTTGCTTAATAATCATTGCTTCTTCTCTGCTACTCCTTTGACATTCAGTTTGAGAATAAGTTGTTATTGGTTAGTGTGTTTGAGTAAATAAATAATTGTTATTATGGAAGTCTATGGTTCTGTTTTCATTACTCCCCCACCCTTAGGTAGGCAAGACGGTGAAGGAGAAACTTCAGGTGTAAGTCGCTCACACCGTTTTCTATTTTATGTACGTACAACAAATTATAATAGCAAGTTTGATAGGTTTTTGTTTCAATTATGCATATTAGAGTGGATCGCGGTTAAATTAAGAAAAAAAAGTATTAACAATCAGAACCTACCTATGAGGAAAAGATGTTTTATGGTGTGGAAATTAGGAGAAAAATAATTTCAAAAGTTTTGATATTGCCTTAGAGCAGCGATACTCAACCTGCGGCCTACTGGATCTTTTTAAATGGCCTGACCATGGCCCATTACTCTAAAAAATTCATTTATTCATAAAAATTTGGTGGGAAATTCTCTGTAATAAAATCAAATAGATCGATTTTGATTTTTGCTGTCGATGTCATATGGGTGCAGATAGATATTTTTTTCTGATTAGTGATAATAGACAACAGTGAAGTAATACCCATTTTATAAGGGGAACTAATTTTGAACTATCTTTCATATCTTGCAAGCGAAAAATATTTGAAGAAAATAGGTTGTTTCAAGACGATTGATAATTTGACTATTCTGTAGTGAAAAACAAGAAAGGATCAGTAATTTTTTGATTTGTCACGAAAGTGTTGTATTTAAAAAATACCAAAAAACAGGAATCGTTCAATGACTCTTTTCCTCGATTGATTGATTGATTGAATATTAACGTCGCACTGTTCAGCTACACGAGGGCTTTTGGCGACGGACCACGTCATTCTGAACCATGGTCAAGTGACGTGAACGACACCTGAGCTGGCACCCCCCTCTCCTAACTACCACACCACACCAAAGGGGAGGACGTTTCAGCTCTCGACAGATTTAACGTGCATCGCTGCCCTACACGGCGGGTCTTTAGTGGTACTGGGCTCGAACTCGTGACAAGGTAAGCCACGGTCCGACTCTTTTCCTCGAAGATCTCTTTCAAGAGGTGATAAATAGGCTTTCTTGAATAATCTTCACAACAGCAAAAAATGGTTTAGTCAAAGGTAATGCCACAGTTGTAACAAAGGCACCCTATGAAATTTGTTATATTATGTAATCATATGAAACCGTTTAGTGATGCAGAAATTGTGAAGGAGTGACTCTTAAATGTTTCCAATTTAGAAAAATCCAGTGACAAAAATAAAAAATATAAAAAAATAATAATTAAAAAAAAAGCAAAACAGGAATTTTAATATTTTGATCAATTTTCCACATTTTAAATTTTCTTTGTTGTCTTGGTCTTAAAGCATTTCTCTCCTCTCCCCCCTCCCTCCCTTAATCCTCATGCTGCGGTTCACGTGAAATAGGCAGTATATGTATGCGGCCCGCGTAAAAAAGCTAACATATGTATGTGACCTGGCAGAAAAAAAGGTTGAGTACCCCTGCCTTAGAGGGATTGGATTTTTGAAATGTCTTAATTATGGTTAGATGATTCGAGACTCAAAATAAAATCATTTTTCTGCAATATAAATAATCAGAAGCGATGATTATTGATAAATGAGTAGTGAGTAACGCAATGTACATTGCAACAGTTTATAACATCAGCACTCACCGTGGTGTCAGTCCGATCTAAACTATTTTCCGTCTTCATCTTTATCTCGTGCGCTAAAATTTTGACGGTGAACTTTTTAAAAATTCAATGCCAAAAAAGCTCTTAAATGTACCTGATGTGATTTGTTTCTTGTAACTATTTAGTAAGTGTCCTCTCATCGCCGTTCATGTCAAAAAATATTAAAATATATGCTTCTCTTTAACAAAATTACTTTGACTTTTCCCCATAAATAGAATTATATTTTAAAATAACTAAAAAACACGCTTTTATAGTGAGTCGAACCAAAAAGTAAAAAATAGTTCTTAATATATGAATAAAATGAATAACAAGAAAATAAATGCCATTGTGTTAAAAGCGTGTGTGGGGGGTGCTTTGTACTACATTTTTACATTAACTCTGCACTTCGGAATAGAACTAGTAAGAAATTATAACAAAATGGATATCAAAACACATCACTCTTTTACCACAATGACCTCTCGTTAATCGTTTTATTCTTATATTAAGAATTATTTTTTTACTTTTTAGTTCAATTAACTATAAAAGTGTCCTTTTTAATTTTTTTGAACTATAATTTATATTTTTCATTTTTAAGTTCAATCTGCAATAAAAGCGTTTTTTTAAACAATTTTTTAGACTACCATTTATTTTGTTTATTGTATTTACAGTAACCATGAGTGTTTCCGTTTTAGGGTTGCAAACTTAATCCTTTAGTCGTCAAATCTAAAAATAGGATCTTGAATTCGTCACCAAATCTGTATATGGGAAATCGTTAATCCTGATGATCCCGATCAGGACAATGGAATTAAATTCTGAAATTTTTGTAATGCCCTCGGTTCTTGACAAGTGTGAAAAATTTCGAATTCAAAGTTTCCTTTACATACAGATGAAACTAATAAAAGCGTGTTGAAAAAAAAACTCAAATTCCTAAATTTCATTTCCCTTGTGGTAGTACTGTAGGCTGTTTTCGCCATAGGCACAAAAGCGTAAACTAACGCGGAGCACGTTTTCGGACAGAAAAAGTGCCTCATTTTTTTAATAAAAATTTGTGATATTGTAACTCATGCATTTGTTTATAAAGATAGTGTTTTTAAAATTTCAAAATATTTCATAAATAATAAGTTTTTCTCTTAACATTTAAAGGGATAGCTCATTCAGCATTATGGTATGGGAGATAAAATGCGGAACACATTTTATAAAAGAAAAAAAAAATGTTTTAACTCGGATAAAAATAAGTAGTATGATAAAATAAGCGATTCTTACAGAATAGTGAAGTCAGAATATAATATTAATGTTTGTGAGTACTTTTATATCTGCAAAAAATATTCTGAATTTGGGTCCTATTCTTTAACATTAGCCGAAAACAGCCTTAACACAAAAGTTAATTTTTAATTTTATTTTCTCTTATCTTCTATATACCAGAGAACAATTTTTCCGCATAGGTTGGTTTTGAAAATTTAAAAAAAAAATTATTTCATCCTCCTCCCCTAATGCATATAGTGCATTAATACATATAGAGCACTGAATTAAAATGAGAAATACCGAAAGGAAAATTTGAAGGGGGGGGGAAATCGCACAGCGCCATCTCTAGGTACACTATCCACTGCACACCGGCACGTGCTACCGAGAAGCCGCTACGCGTTTCCGAATCCGCACCTATTAGCAGCCTTCTCTGAATGGGTGACCTCTATTCACAGATTGCAATTTTGTGTGTATTGTTTAAAATAATCACGTTGCAAGCACATCCTATTATGCTAAACTGCTATCGGAGAATATAATTTTTGGAGCAGTGAGAGAGATGCGCTCTCGTAGCCAACGTAAATGGTTAGAAGAACTATTAGAACAGTGTTTAAGTCCAAAATATAGGGAGTGGCCGCTGTTAATAATTAATGATCCTTTTTTTCCTACCCTTGGCTGTGGAAGAGTTCGCCACATACCTGAGCTAGCGGATCTTGATAAATTGTGCTGCAGTTCAGCCTTCTTAGCTTTGGCCACTGCAGTGCCTTTTATATTTTTTTGCGCATTTTTCTTGATCAGACTTTTATTTATTTGTTTTTTGATGGATACGAGAATGAATCTTATTTTTGGTGCGGGAACGGGGTGGTATTTTTCCACTCATTGAAACTCAATAAATCATTCTTCGGACTTTTGAAATTTTTGTTTGAAAATGTAAATAGTTCTGGAGGAAGCATATTGAAACATGTTTCGTTTTAGTTTTGTTATTAACCCCTTAACGAGCACATTTAAAAAATTAAAAAAAAAAAAAATGGCAGAAAAAAATAATTTTTTTAATATAACAAGATACATATTATAACATTGTTTTGGCGAAAAGTAAAATAAAATAAAATGATTCAAAATTTAAATTTAAATTTTAGATTCTGATCCACATTGCAGTGAAGAGCCGAATATATTACAATCTTGCGTGTACGTCCACTTTTATCTTTGCTTTTCAAATTGCTGTTTCAAACAAAACATATTTTAATCAGTAAAAATACTTATATATACTTTTCAATGAAAATAATAATACTAATAATAATAATAGCATTTCTTTTTTTAAAAAAAAAGATATTCAAAATTTACTTTTGTGTGATATATTAGGAAGCAAAAGGCAGCATATCAGCATTGCAATTATTACACATATAACGATTCTCTTTTCTTTTTCTTGTGCTATCATTTTTAACCTAGCACAGTATCTTATAGGAGCTTCTTTTTTTGGTGATGGTGGAAAAAATCTGGAAAAATGACATTCTGTTAATAGAAGAAGTACAGAAGAATTTAGTCCAGAATTTTTTTAAATTTTTATACCACAATGATTATTTTGCATAAATCTTCTAATTTGCTTCAGAAATCTAAATCCCCCCCTACTCCATTACTTTTTGTATAAAAACATATGTGTTACAAATGCTGATGTCTAGCAAATGAAAGAATATATTTTTTAATAATATTTACGTAAATATGCATTATAAACTTTAAATTTACGAAAGCACGATGATTGATGGCAGCCAGTTTCACGAGTGCAGGCAGCGCTCGCCTATGTTCGAGTGTTAAATACACAACAGGATAGGATACGAACCCCTCTCGAGTTATCACTTGTGCACAGTTTAGCCTAATTTTAATGCTCGAATTAACTCGGGAGAACACGTAAAGGGGTTAATTGATTCCTATTTGTTTCATGAAAAGGAGGGAATTTTAACCAACTGAAGCCTAGCTTATAATCCCCTAACGGATACATCCGTGGTGATTATTAAAAAATTTAAGGTTATATTTTAAGTGAGAATTAAAAATTTAACACTTTTTTTAAGGTCTGAGAATCAAATTGAGGCAACACAGTAGTGGCTTCAGTCTTAATATTTAGTGCAAAGAGTAGTCTAATGTAAAGAAATTCATAATTTATGAAAAGTAACTAAGAACTTGGAAAAATATGGGTGGTGCTTCATTTAAAAAACATACAAAAAAAAATTTTGGTGAAAAAAACAGCCAACATAAATAAAATCTGACAAAAAATTATGTTTGATTATATAAGGCAGTGATCTTCAAACTGTGTTCCACGAGGCATGCCCAGGGGACTCACGAGTCCCAATAAAAAATGAAAAAGAAAATTATAAATGTGTAAGCCAAATGGATTCATGTTCTCTATGAAATATGTATAACCCCAAGTATCTAAAGCTCATTGCAGTCATGAAAAAGGAAAATTTTATTTATACGTAATAACACTTTATTTTGTAATGTTTTCGTTTTTTTTCTTTATATGTATTTCCTGCTACATAGTGAATATTCTATTGTTTAAAATCCAGGATTCCATGAAATAATTTTACATTCGTTAGTACAAACTAAATAGTTTTCTAACGGAAATTAATAAAATATGATTTTATTATGTACATAAACATGCTCTAAATGTGATGGGATTTTATTTTTGCTAATTTATTTAATTTTTAAATGTGTAAATATATTTTGGAAAATACTCTTATCGAGATATCATTAAAGAGGGCCTATTTTTTCTCTCTGCTAATGAAAGTCGAAAAAAAAAATTGCGCTCTTCTTAGTACTTATTCAATACAAACTAAGCACTTCTAAAATTCCTTAGCCTTGATTTTCACTCCAATGTGTAAATTTTCCTCCAGTTGCATATATATATATATGCAAACTACAAAATACAATAGTTCCTATATATATATATATATATATATATATATATATATATATAGAATGACATATTTCACTGAAGAGGGTTTGAATTTTAACTTAGATGTCTATAGTGTAGTATTTCCACAAAATGGATGAGAAAGCTTGGTGGTTGATACATCTTCCTTTATTATTTTATGTAGAACATATTAATAAAAACAGAACATCAACAGCATCAAAAAACTTCATAATGCCCGCACGAACAGTTTAATATGTAACAGTAATAATCTTCCTTTGGGGCTTTTTAATCTGTAATGGTCCTGAACCTTCCAGGACTGCGCGTAATAATTAAATTAGGAGTTATATACTTCCGGTTGGCATTTTGTATGAAGACTAGAATATTTTGGAAGATTTCAGCTGCTTGGAAAACGTTACTGAAACTGTTCGTATATACAGTAATTTGGTGCGCATGTTATATGTTCTGTGTTTGTAAATATGTTCTACATAAAATAAAAAAAAAAAAATGTATCAACCAAAATTTTTCTATATATATATATATATTAAAATTATAATATATATATATAATCAGAATCTAAAAAACAGGCCAAACAAAGAACAGATTCAAGAATAGTTCTTAAAAAAGGAAAAGCATATATAAAAATTCTTCTAAAGAAAAAATTCTTATTGATTTTTGAAACTAGTAAAAGTGTATAAATGAAAATTAATCGGTTTTATTGAGCTTGAGGTAATAAAAAAACATTTTCTGGACAATAAGGGCTTTTTTTATTAGAAAAACATGTACCTTTCTAATTCTATGCTCCATTTGTGTGTGTTTCTCGTTTTATTATAATAAAATAATTTAGTTTCAGCTAGAAACAATGAACACATTTCAAGAGAAATAAACCAATCATATTCATCTATTGGGTGCCGTGAACAAAGATGACGTAGAAGGATGTAAATAGTAAAGCCATAACTAAAATTTATAAATGTTATAATTAATGTAGCGGAAAGGATAATTTGAAAAAGTTTCTATCGTACTCACTCTTTCGACGAACTTTCAATTTCTCTTAAAAATACTGCACCTTAAATCTTTCCATTATTTTATAAATGAAGAATTGTGTTTCAGTTTTAGAGCTTACAGAAATAAACATTTGGCTAATATTGGAAATAAAAAAAATTCCGAATACGTAGAGAACTCTTTTACTAAAGAGAAATGAAAACAGTTTTTGGGACCAGCTTGAAAACCATTAAATTAGTCCAGTGGTTTTTTCAAACTGTATTCCAGAGCCCAATGGGTTCTCGTAAGGCATGCCCAAGGGTTCTAAGAGTCAAAATAAAAGTTCGAAAAGAAAATTATAAATATGTATGCAGGGGCCACATGAAAAAAAAAAACCCTCAATTTTTATTATAATGTAATAAAATAAAAAGGGTTTTTTTATTATATTATTTTTGGGCGTGAATATCTTGTTCATGATCCAATTAAAAAACAATCTTATACTTTTAAAGCAATTTTTTTTCAAAACAAAGGGAATGGAATGGAATTATTGAATTCTGACGAAAGTTTTAAAAAAATACTACGAAAAAAGTCCCTTTTTTCCTTTTTTCAAAAAAAAAATTACGCCTATTACAGCCATTTTTTAAAAAAGCCCCCAATACCTGATTAATAATATTTTCCAGAAGAGAAAACCAAATTTGAGAAAAGCAAAGGCTTCCCAATGAAGGAAAAATGGAACATGCTTTTAATGATTCGAAATCAAAAACTAAACTTAAGCAGTAACAGCATCTAAAAATTTTAAGCTGCAAATTTGCAGAAGTATCTCACACAATTATAAACACTTTAAAACCATTTGTAGTGATGTAATATTTCTCAATGCGAGTAGCAACAAAAACAAAATATAGAAACAAATTAATGTAGAACATGTGAAATGCGGCTGCAGATGGTTTCAAAGCCCCAATTTTACGTTTGGTGTGGCCGCTAGCAGAGTGGTATAAGTATCATCTGGCTCTTTTACGAGTTCAGCCCCTCCCACAAAAGACACGCCAGTAGGGCAGAGATGTACCTTCTGTCGAGAGCTGAAACGTCTTCCCGGGGTTGGGTGGTTAGGGGGGAGGTCTAGCTTAGGTGTATATTGACCTGTTCAAAATTACGTGGTCTTCCCAAAAAACCCCGTGCGCTGAACAGTCAACGTTAATATTCACTCACTCTACAGTTTGTGAAAAAAAAAATCTAATACTAAAACAATTATGTACTTAAAAATACACCGGGGCCCCAATTTGAGGCTATTTAGGAAAATTTAATTAACATTATGTTAAAAAAAAATTTTTTTTTAAATTTTTTTTGCAAAAGTAAATAACATATGTTGATCTATTTTAAATATTATTTTAAAGATTTGTATTCTTTGAGGCATAGATGGGGTTCCCTAGCATTTTGGTTCTAAAATTCCGTGAATCGAAAAAATTTTGAAGCCCCTGACTCACAGTCATACTGATCATCTGTTAACGTTTTTCCTCACCTAAAACGTTTTGGTTGTCTTTAGTTATTTTTACTCTTAAAAAAGAAGAAGGGGTTTTTTACTCAAAACAAAAAACTTCCCAAAAGTGTTCAAAAATTTTACCAAATGATCAAAAACAATGACTAAAACATTTAAAATATCGAAGCAGATAACCCCATGGGGAAAGAGAGAGACAAGCGGAAATTAAAACAAGAAGTGGGAATGTGGAAGCTTCCTAACGTAACATTGACATACAGGGTGTCCCCGAATGCCGGGTACAAACTTGGAGGGGTTCGTATCATTGATATGGTGGTAGTTACGTCCCTCTGATAAAACCTCAATACGCCACCAAACATATTTTTTGATTTTGTTGATTTTGCGAAGGAAAACAGGAAAAAGTAAATTGTTGAATTAATAATTAGCATTAGTTATTAAAATAAATCTGCAATAACAAATACTTAATTAAATTTTACATACTAGTCTATACGTAAGATTATCATCAATCGAAAAAAAATCAGGGGCTATTGGGCTTGTGGTGTGGGCCACTGTTCATGTACAATTTTAATTTTTTATCTATATTACAGGAATAGTTACTTTTTAATGCACACAGTTTATTTTTATGTTAACAAATATTTTTAAATGATGCAAAATTAATGTATGATGAAACTATAAATCTCTGTATCTTTATTTATATTCCGCAATTCTGAATGCGTCGACACGGGAACTGAATATTTTTAATTATTTACTACCGTGCGGCATCCTGAATCATAGAGGTTGATTGGTTTGGCACACCACAGCTACAAGGCTGCCGACCGCTGTGTAAATGCATGATTTATGTTTGATAAAAATTGTACAGTAAATTAAAATCTTCCGTACTAGCTGCCTCACATTAAAAAATAAAAAATTTAACTGCCGTTCCATTCTTAACTTGATTTTACTTTTAACAAGATCTAGATTTCAAAATATATTAAAATGCACGACTTCTTTATTCCTTAACTATTTATATGACTCTCAGATAGAAGGTAGATTAAAAAGTGGACGAATATAATGGCTGTAAGAAAATTTGTGTGGACAATTTCAAAATCATTATTACAACAGATTTGATTATTCCGTTTGAATGAAATTTAAGCATCAAATTTGAAGTTTTAAATATTTCTATTTTAACTACCGTAAAATTCGGCATATAACGTTCACTTTTAGAACCAAAAATAAGATCGAAATTGACGGCGTATACCCGCGTTATACGCCGGGTATAAAAATGAGAGCATTACAAATAAAAGATAAAGAAAAGAGAGATGAGCATTAAAAAAAATTAGACTTCTACGTATTTGAAAATATCGTTTATTTAAAAGAAATAATCAAAACTTAAAAGGTTGTAGTTCTAAAAGTCCGGAACTATTTGACCGGCAGACTTTAAATTTGGCAAGTGGATGGAGTAGAGAATAGGTTTTGCGAAAATGAACCCCAAGAAGAGTTGCGAGGGGTTAAGGAGCGTTATAGATAAAAATTCCTGTTTTTGAACTGTCAGATCCACATAATTGAAATTTGGTAAGCATGTTTCTTTTCTTGGTTGGAGGTCCACTAAGAATGGATTTTACAAAAATCGACTCCTGTGGGAGGTGCGGAAAGTTAAGGGGGTGTATGAATACAAAAAAAATTTCCGCTTTTAACAATGAACTACAGTAACGAAATTTGGTGTATGCATGTATCTCTATTGTTGAGTTCAAATTAAATTATTAAGCTTCCCCTCTTGAACTGTGGGACGAGATGACACAATGTTATATCAGTCACTGTTTCAGACCTATCAGCGTGTGGCCGCGGTAGCCGAGTGGTATAGGTATCGGATCGTGGCTTGCCTTGTCACGTCTTCAGCCCCGTACCACTAAAGCCCCGTGGGGGCGCGATGCACGTTAAATCGTCGGGGCTGAAACGTCCCTCTCGTTGGTTGGTAGTTAGGGGGGGGGGTGCCAGTCAGGGTCGTCCACGTCATTTGACCATGGTTCAAAATGACGTGGTCCGTCAAAAAACCCCGTGTATCAAAACTTTTAACGTTAATAATCAATCAATAAATCAGACCAATCAGCGTGCTAAGACTAGGAAATCATGTGAATAATGAAAGTTCTCGAAACTTTGCGATAGGAGTACTCAAGCTTTGAGCGTGTTTTGTTGCTGTTTATATATATATAAATGTGTATTCTTATTTATACAATAAATCGTCAAAATCATCGAAATCAAAGCCATATTTTTAATTAACATTTCAAGACGTAAGTGTTCAAAAGTAAATATTTGAACAAATTTAAAGAGTGGTGAAGTAAAAAGCTATATATATATATAGAGAGAGAGAGAGAGAAAGAGAAATCTCTATCATCATTCAAGGTGTCACACGCAATGGTAGTGGGAGATTTTTTACCCATGGTATAAATCAGGGGCAGGCAACCTATTTGCTGTGGCGTGCCAAACCAATCTGCCAATAGGATTCAGCGTTCGACACAGTAGGACATTTTGAAAGAATTCGATTCCCGCAATAATTTATGTAGAGTTGGAGAATAGAGGTCAATAATATAGATCACTTATAGTTTTATTATAAATATATTTTGCATCATTTAAATATAATTCTTAACATAAACAATAAACAGCATGAAATATAACTATTTCATCAAAAAAATTAAAATTGTACATATATTATGTATTTTTTAACATATTTATTAAAATAAGAAATAGACAACATAAAGTATAAGTATTTTTCCCGTCATTATAGTTAAAAAGAAAGAAATAAGATTTCAATGCGAACCTAGTGCGCGCTCTCTCTTTCTTTTCATGTCTCAAAATCAGGGGTATAATTGGTAATTTTTTAAATTTTAAAGTTTTGAGCATTAGTTGTTCGTTTCTTTGGACTCGGGAAAATTTTTCACAAATGAGTAAAGTTTTTTTTCACTTACAGTTAGATGCGTAGAACGAAAAGAGGAAAGCAGAGTACATCAATTTTTCCCCCTTCAAACAATTAAATCTTTCCAGTGACGTTCAATAATTTACAAAAAATAGCTGTAAATTTATCGTTAATGTTATCTTTCAGAAATTTTATCGTAATACACCTTAAAAGTTTATAACTCTAAAGATATTTGTCGAATAAGAGATCCATTACAGATTTATCAACTTCCACCCACTCAAAAATTGATAAATTTGTAGAGTAATCAGTTGCCATGAGTTAAAACGTGCAACATGTGCCAGCGTCCCATGGTTCCAACCCCGGTAGGGAAAAGGTTTTTTTATTTGTGAAATATCTTAAGAAGTTCTGCAATAAAAGGTTTTCGAATCTAAGAAAGCGTACATATATAGCTACTATATTATATTATGAATACCCATATATACTTGTAGCACACTATTTTTATAAATATTTATTGGCAATTTAGAATTTAAAAAAATATTAAAATTTTTAAATAAAATAAATTCTCAATTGGGAAAAGGGTTTTTGTGGAATCTTATGCATAAATAATTTGAACAAAAACAAAGCCATTATTATTTTTGGAAACATTTTAAAATGATTCTATTAATCCAGCAGGAGTCAACAAACTTTCGGAATGAAGAGCCAAGTTGTAAGTGAAACAAGATAACTAAAGTATCAACGATCCATTAGCACACACAGAAAATTAAATAAAATAAAGACAATTTCAACAAAGAGCCGCATAAGTGTGATCAGGAGGGGAAGAGGAGCCCCTGGTAGCATTCAAGATCGACCCCCTTTTAATTTAAAATTTTTAGTAATATTTAATTAAAATCTTTCCACAAAGTAACTATTTTCTATTCTTTCGAAAACTAAGAACTTTTTAAGGCTCACTGCAAAAACAGCCTTTAGTCAAAAAAAATTAAATTTAAATTTTAATTAATTTTTTTAAGCATCCCAAAAAATTTTCCCAATACTATCGTAAGAATTTTTTCTTTTTTTGAAATTTCCTCTTTGCACTAATGATTAAAATTAACTTTGCTTGTTCCTGCATATAAAGTCATTTCAACTATTTTTATTGACCCTTAAGCATATCATAAAATACGAAATATGTTTTGTCCTTTTGTAGGGTGTGGGGAATACTTTTTAAGTGCTCCTTAACTCAAGAATAGAAATAAGAAAGTTTAAGAATGTCTCCCCGACGGGGAATTTTATCAACAAATTAGAACAAATACTTTAAAACAATTGTAATATTTTCACTGATCCTCAATACCCTTTTTTCAATGAAAAACAATTTAATACAAAATTTTTTTAAACCTGCCAAATGTTTAATTGCAAAAATCAAATAAGGAAAGTTTTTAATACATAATTATAAAGGAAAAAGGAAAACAATTTTTTTTTATGAAATCTAATAACAAATAA
>BMAV01026028.1:52053-86712 GCA_019973955.1 Trichonephila inaurata madagascariensis | reverse complement strand
CTGAGTATTTTCTAAGAAATATTAAAAATGTATGTGTACTGTTAAACTTAGAAAAGAAAATTTCGTTAAGAGAAATTACAGGCTGTTATCAAAATAATAAAAACATATGAGTATAAGTGGAATTTTTGAATGCGCTTCGTAAGCATTAAAATATAATAACAGCTATACTAGTTGTTTTTCGTAAATAGAAATGTATATGCTCTGGTAGTATGTGGTAGCTTTATTGTGAAGTCCTGATACCTTTACATTTTCAAAAAAGCCAAATTGCAGGAACTAATTGTCTAGCTGGACTAAGTGTGGCCGAAACATTCAAACTTTTTATGTGTTTCTAGAGGTTCGATGTCTAAATTCATGCCAACATGCATATGTCACAGGAAAATGACGAAATTAAGAATTTCATGAAACCCCTAAGGGATAGGATCAATTAACGAGAGATGTTAAAATAACGTCTCTCTTCAAGGTCATTTCCATGATGAAAGTAAGTGATTTTATCAAACCCTGAACTGTTTCAGTGAAATGATGAAATGAACTAGTCAGGATTTGCATTGGCAAAATGCTGTCAGAGGGAGACACCTGGGGGTCGAGTCCTGTACTTCCTAACCATACAGGTAGAACTATCGATTCCCTAAATATCAACCCCATATCTTTAAAAAAATGGCACCATAGGATTAACATAGGGATTGATATTTTAGTGCGTAAGTAACCGAGAGAAAAGATGTTACACATAAAAAAATACCAGCCTAATTTTCTAATTATTTGTTAATTAGTTTCAAATAAATAATTTGTATTTCATTGACTATTGTTGTATTACTTACTTCTACGCTTAATATAATGCTCCATATTTGTTAAATAAACACTTTTAAACTCTTGACAATATTATTTCATCATTTCACTGAAACGTGTCAAGGATTTGTTCAAATCCCTTACTTTTATCAGGGAAATGACCTTCAAGAGACGCCATTGTAACATCTCCCGCCAATTGATCATCTCCCTTAGGCATTTGATGAAATTCCTAATTCCATCATTTTCCTGCGACACACACATTCAAGCTGCCCGAAGCAAAATAGTGGACGGAGAGAGAAGCTCGGTGAAAGAGACCTACAGATATTGAAGCGAACTGTAATATCTAAAAATCAAAAAACTTATACTAAAATCCATTTGCTAAGAAATCATGGCTCCTTATGCACTCATATTCACAAATGAAGGATAACTCACAACCACAAAGAAATTGAATTCTAGAGTAAAGTTTTCATCATGTTTCATACCATACATCTCGAAGAACGATAATCAAATTACAGGGAGCCACCAGATGACGCCAAATGACGACAGTGTAAGAGAAGGGTATATAATGAATGGTGGTAAGGAAGTGTATTTGTTAACGAGCATTGTATAAGCTACTCAGTTCCATAACCGAATAGTTGTAACAAAGGGAACGCATGAGGATACCTTTTTACGTGATAGAATTATCGACCCCGTGGCATGTAGGCGTACTCGGATGAAAACATCCAAGTAACTTGAATTGCCCAAAGTGTCATCTCTAGGCTTTGGCAAGGATTTCAAGATGACGAAAATGCCGTTATAGTATAGGCTTCTCCCGAGTTACAATGCCGAATGAAGATCGGTAATTGTCAGTAACAGCCAAAATAAGCCGACGGAAAGTCGTCGTCATCGATGTTTTGTTAATTGACTGTCACCAAGGGGATGGCAATTTCGAAGAAAACTGTGTACCGACGCTTGAAACATATTTATTTATATGACCGCAGGCCTGTCAAATATGTTTTGCACTCGGAAACTGACTGTCACTAGTGATTAGTGGGGAGTAAATAACCTGCAATACGAATATCGTCCACAGTAGGCTTGTATGGTATTTTCTTAAGAGTCTAGGTTTAATTCACTTCGTACTTGCCTACGAAAAACGTCAGGTATTTAGTACCATCAAGACATCACTAAACAGCACCGTTACGTTGGTGCAAGATTGCTCGTTTGATGGGGATTATACTGGGCTCCAGAAAATCTGACAGGCCAGATTTATCGAAACGTCATTTTGAAGCAGCATGTACCTTTGTTTAGCGGTGCCATAAGCGCATAATTCTTGTTTATGCATGACAACGCCTGCCCTCACAGAGAAAACGCCGTAAGCGAATGCCGTCAATCTAAGAATATCATCGATTCTCATAGGACTTGAATCCAATAGGGCATGTGGGAGACATACTTGGTTGACGAGTTACAGCCCCACCTCCTACATGTGTACCGGAGCTTCGAAGAGCATTGTTGCTGAGTGGAGTAATCTTCCCCAAGATCAATTCGATATTAAGATATTCAGCATGCCTAGACATTGTGTGTAAATCATCGCATAAGAGATATACATTGCATTGGGCCCAAAGGCATTTTGTATAAACTGGAGCGTGCCCCTGGGAGGTGTGATAACTTGAGAGCATCCCTAAAAGTCGAAAATAGAAGATTATTTAGGAAAACTATTAATGCATGAAATAGAATAAACAAATACATTCGACAATTAATAGTAAATTAATCGCCTATACACTGATACAATACACTTATAATTATATCAGTAATGCGCAATGCATTTTACAATTGATTTAACAATACCAAGTTACGAACAATTTTAATAGTTACCAGTGTCACCATGGGCTTGTCATATAAAATTATATCCAGAATTAATATTTATGCTAGTAATTTGTGTTTATACTTGATCTTAAGGTACGATAGTTGAACCGTTTTAAAAATTGTGTAAAGAATAATTTATTTAAATACAGATAATTTAGTTGAAAAAATTAACTTAGAATAACTTTTTTCCAAATGTTCTCTTTTGTAAAAATGCTTCTATTGTATTAATATTTTGCCTGCATATATCTCAGACCTCTGTACGACTAGAATTTTTGAAACGCATAACTTGGAAGTCGGTTTATTCGAGTTTTACGCAAACAGAAGGGAGAAATTTTAAGAAAATACGCCGATAATTATTTCAAATGTTTCTAACTCTGAAAATAATTTGAATTTTTCAAAAATCGTAGTTGAGCCTCTGTTCAGAGGTCCGAGCTATATACAGGCAAAATATTAATACAATAGAATCATTTTTTACAAAAGGAGAACATTTGGGAAAAAAGGTTTTTCTAAGTTAATAATTCTTTGTCAAAATATTGTATTTAAATAATTTTTTTTGTCATAATGTCCTTAAAATAATTTTATGCATGTATTCTAATCTAAGTGATATAAATATCATGAAATATACATTTATGCGCTTTTAAATCATGGTTCCGAACTGTCGAACTACTGCTCGATTGAAAGTTACGGGATTTGCTCCTTATTGCCACCGTTTCCTACGTAGGCAGGTGGATGTGATGTATTGGGAGGGGAGAAGAAGAAATAAAGAAATCCTCTGAAATAAGTAATTCCTCCGTTAACACTGTCAAGGTCTTTTTATTGCATTCCAAAGCCTTCAGAATAACTTTATGGAAAGCAGTGCACAGAAAGAATCGTACTTCGGATAGACGTATATATACGTCCGGGGCAATTATGACTTTGGTTGAGCAAGACGTTTATCTACGTCGATGGCGCTTAAGAGGTTAATTCCGTGCTGTAGCTTTAGTGTGAAAATGTAGTATTATTTAATTCAATACATTCTTCTTGTGTGGAGAGGGGGGCGATAAAAAATTAATTGAACATTTCACCAATGTGAAATTTTGAAAGCACTGCATTAACATCATACCAAAATTTTTGGTGTTTTTTTAGAAAGAAAAGGCAAAAAATAGATCTACACCATTTTTTGTTTTGTTTTTTTTTTTTCTAAAAAAACAGCTTTAAAAGTTGTTACGAGTTCTATTCGAGTCTTCTACTAATCTTCTTCGGGAAAATATTTTTTAACTGTGATTTTAGTTTAAAAACCGCTTTTCGTAGAGATGACTTGATTTATGCAAATGCAACTACTATTTAAGTGTCAGTCGTTGGGTAGGCGAGATGATGATTCAGCGTTGATCGTTAAGCTGAATTCCAAGAGATAGTAGACAACGACTGTTGGTCGCTCGTTTTAAGAGTAATATTTGAAGGAAATGTCACGAAGTGATTGGGAACCAACGGGCTGTTCAAATATCAGACTTCAAGAAGAATCCTTCAAGGAGCTTTAATCGAGATAATTAGTTTCGATAATTTAGTTAACTGGTTAAGTTTTCTTATTGCTCCCAAAGTTGTTAAAAAAAGTGCATTTCGTAAAGTGTTAAAGGTTAAATATAATTAGTTATTCTAAAAAAGATCATGTCTGCTTCTCTTCCTCAAAACTCTCCCACACCGGCGATCTCCGATTCACGACAAAGTCGTTTTTGTTTTGTTTCTGAATTTTTATTTTCCCAAAGTCTGGCATTACCCCAATTTTTTTACGTTTTAAGGCTCAGTCTTTAAGGGAAATTTTTAACCCTTTTTGAAGCCATTTTTTAGGGAATCACTTCAAACACTTCTATAAGATATATTTTCTTCCTATGAATGAGCAACTAAAAAAAAATTTTAAAGGACCAGTACGATTAAATTTGGGAAAAAAATCGGTAAAAAAAAATCAAATTTAATTTTTTAGCCTAAATTTTTTTTTATATAATTTTCTATAAACCTCACAAAATGTGAAATTCTAAACTTAAAAAACGCAGAATTATGATAGGCTTTTTACGTTCGTTTTTAATTCACACCCCTATGGAAAAATTTAAAATTTTAAATTTCCGTTTTCCCCCAGAAAAGATAAAATAACTATTTTGTCTTCATTTAAAATGCTAAGGCTTTTTTTCTATTGCCCTAATTTTTTAAATTTTTTTTACCTTTTTCCCAATAGTACATGTAAAAAAAGTTGGTTGCTTTTTTTGAATCAAAATTTTTATTTTTTAAAAATAATTAAACTCAAAAATTTTTAAAATTTTTTGATGAATTTTCAATAAACATTCAAAAAAAAGGTATTGAAAGGGAATACCAATAAAGTTAACGCAAAACCCATCCCAATTTTTATTATATATAGTTTGACTTAATTTGAAAAACAAATTTCATGCGTTGGGACGTCAATTTTTGAGGAGAGGGAGCATTTTAAAAAACACTTTAAAAATTTTTTAAAATTTTTTCCCTTTTTAAAAAATTAAAATGGTAATTTATATGAAATTTTTAAGCACAAAATATTTTAACATAGTATACATACCCTAGGGGGGCAACCAAAAAAAATTAAAAAACCTTAAATTAAAAATTTTTTCGTAAACCCTACCATGTCCCCCTTAAATTTTCAAAAATCTTCTTATAAAAAATTTATATAAGGAAATTACATACATCAAGAATTCTTAAATAATGCTTCTAAAACTTTTCATATAAAGTTTATTGATTTGCAGATTTCCGATAATCAAACACCCTTCATATATTTTTTATTTCAACTTTTATCTTATTATATTAAGTAAATACACTCAAATATAAATTAGATTGCAGAAAATCACTGGAAACAGAATCAATTATTTGTACTTTATCCTGCTGGCATTATTTTTTTTCTTCTTTATTTTTGGAACCCTTTTAAAAAAGGAAAATATTCTTTTTTTTAAAAATATTTGCATCATAAATAACAAGGTAAACACAAATGTCCTCCAAAGGAGTTCAATTGTGTGATCGACAAGGTAATTTAATCCCGTAATGATAACTTATTCTCTGACGTAATATACATCAAGATAGTTAAGTTAACAAAGTAAGTGGTTTCGTAATCTCATTTTAGTTAAGCATAAATAAAAAGAACGACTAAGAATTATTTCGGATTATCACCTTATAATTAATAGTCTGCTTAATGACACGTTATCTGGTTCAACTGAAGCTTATGTCAAGGTCCATTGTTTTCCAAAACTAATTTTGAGAGATATGAAAACTGTCTCAAAACTGAATTTTTTTCCTTTAAAAAAGAATTAAAACCAGATAAGTAATTTTGTTTGCCCATTATTCCATTGACCAATTTCACCAAATAAAAAGACGTTTCCAATTGTTGTTATCGTTATTATTGTTTTGGGACATGCGCAGTAAAGGTTTTCCACTATTGGTACATGCCATGGTATCTGGTACCGTCTTTTGTCTTAAAGAAATTGGGAGGGTATAGTAAGTAAGTACTGTATTTTTAAACAAAAAGAATAATGAATCATGGATTTGGCTATATTCACCGAATTTATATATATATATATATATATATATATATATATATATATATATAGCGTCAGTAGTGCTTGGACCAAATTTGCTACGAAAGTGGAGAGGTAACAAAGCAGAGAGCTTTAAATAGGCTTTGTATATACGTCCACATTTACACGAATAAATAAGTATTATTAAAAAATAAGAATAATAAAAACCCGGATTGCAAAACACCAATTATAAAAAAGATGCCTATATAATATATTTTAATATAGCGTTCAATCTTGATAACCATTTTCTCTTAAATGGGTGTTTCAAAGCTGCATTTTAAATAGGAAAACATCCCCAAATTTACAAATTTGAGATTTTATTCCCAAGAATAATCCATGAAAAGCAAAACAAAATCAAAACAGAGCATATTAAAATTTTTAATTTATTTTTCCCATATTGTCAAAATGTGTTAAAGGCATTTATGTAAAATCAAAAAAAAATTTCAAAAAGTACAAAATAAAGATACCAGGGCAAATCTAAATTTAAATTTCCACTTTTAGCAATTTCTCTTTCAATGTTTGACGGAAAGCAATAAGGTTTTCACTTCAATGTTGGGGTTTTGTTCGGCGGACACTTCTACACAACGTGTTACTTATCCTGCTTCGTAATCGCTGAAGTGTAGCTGACCATTCAGATGGCACTTTTCCGTTGACGATCTGAAAAATAGAGGTCAGTGAATCCCTTTTTGTTTGTGGAAGGTGTGAAACCTGCAGAAATTATTAGTCGCATACAAGTGCAGTATGGTGACTGCTGTTTATCGCAAAGCAAAATCTAACAATGGATAGAGCGTTTCAAAAAGGGAAGAACTTCTTAATGTAGTGGTTCTCAAACTTTCCCATTTGGACCCACTATTCAATCATAATTTTCATCGCTCCCCTTCCTTACAATAACAATGTATTGAATTCAAAAATACTAAACTTCGACGCTAAATCTACAATGCGACTTTAAACTCAGAAGTGCCATCGGCGTATATAAACGTCTCGAGAAACCAAAGCGTTGATTGCCCCAAACGTATATATACGTGTTTCCGAAGTACGATGTCTTCTGAGCATTGCTGTCCATAAAATTATTCCGAAGACTTTGGATTACAATAAAAGGACCTTGATAGAATTTTCGAAAGATTTACTTATTTTAGAGGATTTGCTTATTTATTCCTTTCCTCCCCCACCCCCTTAATACATGACATACGAGTGCTTACGTGGAAAACCGTGGCATTGGGGAACGAATCCAGTAACTTTTTATCAGCAGTTTTAATGGATTAAATATAAACCGTACAATTATCAAAATAAGTGTTAATTTTTGTACACAATTTTATACATGACAAACGCTTAGGATCAATGGTAATTATTGAACTTGTTTTTATAGAGTATTGTTAAATTAATTATAAGATATACTGTGCAGTACTAATACATTTATAAGTTTATTATGTCGGTGTAAATGTGTATTTATTTTTTATAATGTCAGAATATATTTTGATTGTTTACTTTCAGTAAATTAATATTTTTAAAAATAATCTTTTGCTTACGACTTTTTAATATGCTTGCAACCCCCCTTACAGAGTCATCACGCTCCCTAGGGGGACGTGCCCCACAGTTTGAGAAAGGCTGTCTTAATGTGACGGTGATAAATCGGGCTGTCCATCAACGCCAACCACTGACGAAAATGTTTAAGTCGTTGAGGATATAGTAATGGGAGGGATGCCTATAGTATCCAGGACAGGTATCACATCTTCCGCAAACAAAAAGGATTCACTTCCCTCTTATCATCCTTGGTGACGATCAACAATGGAGCTGCCATGTTTAACGCCTACACTCCAACGACTACGAGGAAAAACGAGTGACATTTTATTTTGAAGTGTTGCCAACTACCCTTCATTCAGTGCTATATGCTAGTGCTGTTGCCAAACATTGGAAAAAGAAATTGGGAAAGTCCCTTTACTTGTTTACTGTACTTCGTGTATATTCATGTCTTACTATCCCCAATTAGATGTATGGATAGTAAATTATATACTACTAAAACCCTAATTTAACAATTTATGCCACTTGTCAGTGTTTTACAACTAAGTCACTGACACTAAAAAGCAAGGAAGTCGCGAATCTCTTAGCCACTATTACTTCTATCGAGTTCATGGTGTTTGTAAGGATCCACTGTGTAGAGGAGTTAATGCACATTAAATCTTTCAAGGTTGAAGTATCCGATTACGTTCGGAACCGTGATTTTGCAAAAGCGTATAAATGGATAATATTTATGATATTTAGCGTCACTTAGATTAGAAAATGTATATAAAATTGTTTTAAAAATAGTATTACAATAAAAAATTATTTAAGTACAATATTTTAATAAACAATGAACATAAAATGACCAATTTTTAAAATATTCTCCTTTTATGAAAAAGGCTTCTATTATAATAATATTTTGCCTGTATATATCTCAGACTTCTGTATGGAGGCTGAACTACAATTTTTGAAATATTTAACTTAAAAGTGGATTTATCCATATTTTACTACAATAGAGGGGAGACATTTTAAGAAAAAAACACCGATAATTATTTCAATTGGTGATAACTCTGGAAATAATGTGAATTTTTCAGAAGTCCTAGCTCAGACTCTGTGGAGAAGTCTGTACTTTATATAAGCAAAATATTATTATTAAAAAAGCATTTTTTATAAAAGGAGAACGTTTTGAAAAAAGGTTATTCTAAAGTTTAATTTTTTGTCAAAATATTGTATTTAAATAATCAATTCGTCATAATGTTCTTAAAACTATTTTATACATGTATTCTAATCTAAGTGACACTAAATATCATGAAAATTATCCATTTATGCACTTTTTTAAAATCACTGTTCCGAACGTAGTAGGATACCTTAAAGGTAACAAAATAAAAATTACGAGATCCATCACTAACAGCCTTAGTATATTTTCAAATGGAATCTTCGAAGTTTACCAAACTATAAATAGCAAAAACAAGTAGGTGTATTATTATTAAAAAACACTACAGCTAAAATTTCCCAAAAATTAAAAATCAGAGTATCTCAATGATAACTATTGCCACCGAGACTTTTAAATCAATCAGTGGATTTGAGCTCTGATATCACAAAAAAGTATCAAAATTAAATACAGTTTGTTCTAAAAGTCATCTTACGACATTCTGTATAAGTTAGGAGAGCAAACTCGCGTTTTATTTCAGAGTCCCCAGATTAAGTTTCCTAATTCTAAAAAAGTCATTATATCCTAGTGTTTATGATAGACACTGTTTAAACTAAAGCACAATTTCTATCGTACCCGATTATATTAGATTCATTCTATTATGATTTATAAGTTGAAAGGAATATCAAAACTCTCATACATTGTATCGTAGCAATTAAAATTTTAAAATACAAATGGTCGTCTTCTCCACTGAATGTTGTTTGAAAATTCGAGAACCATGTCGTGACCCCACGATAGCTTGTGGATGAATAGAATCAAGAAACATTTTTATAAAATCAACACCTTTATTTTACGGATCAATTTACTATCAAACCTTAGCTTAAGCGTAGGAAGTGGTCAACTAACTAACTAACCTATATATAAATATCTACAACAGTGCTTCTCTCAAAATTTCACTATTTGCGACCCAATATTCAATCATAATTTTCGCCGCACCCCCCTCCATACAATAACAGTGAATTAAATTCAATAATACTATACATTGACGCTACAGATGTAACACGACTTTAAACTCGTAAATGCCACCGACGTATATAAATGTCTCTCCCAACCAAAGCGATTATTGCCCCAGGCGTATATATACGTCTTTCCGAAGTACGATCTTTTATCTGGACTGCTATCCGTAAAATTATTCCGAAGGCTTTGGAATGCAATAAAAAGGACATTGATAGTGTGTAGGGGATTTGCTTATTTGCTTTTCTTCTCTCCCACAGTACATCACATACGCACTCCCACATGGAAAACTGTGGCATTGGGAAGAGAATCACGTAAATTTAATCAAAGGTTCATGGTTTAATTGAAAGACATAAAATATACAGAAAAATGTTACTTTTTGGTTATAATTTTTTATGAGACAAGCCCACGGGGGTCACTGGTAATTATTATTGATCTTACCTTAGTGCTGTTTTATTAATTAAAACACACATTGTGCAGTACTGATACATTTATAAGAGTACTATATCAGTGTAAATATGCGCATTTTATTTTTTATTATGTCAGAATGCATTTTGTTTGTGTTTACCCCCCTTCCATAAATTAGTAATTCTCTTAAATAATTTTTGCTTTCGACTTTTCAAAATGGTTGCACCCCCTTCGTAGAGTTATCACGCCCCTCTAGGGGGCGTGCCCCACAGTTTGAGAAACACTGATCTGTAACAATTAATTGGATCACATATTTTTGACGGTTAATTCCACAGCACCGATGATATTTCTCCGTTAGGAAATATCCTTACCTGAAACTCCGATGGCTTCCAATTATTATACCTTTTACACTCTAACTTCAGTATCAGCCTGAGGACAATCGAACATTTCTCTCTCCTCTCTCTCTTCATTTGACTTTAAATAGCAACTCACATTTGCATAAATCACGGTTCCTCCATGGGAAGGGGTTTTACAATCATACAACAATTGAAAAGGATTTCCCCAGAGGATTAGTCAGAAACGCGAATAGAACACGTTGCAACCATCCATAGTACTTCCAGACCAAGGATGTCAAACTCAAAGCTAACTTGGACCAAGCAAACAATGTTTAACTTTAAGTGGGGCGCAAAAAAATCAATATTCATAGAAAACGTAGGTTTATTTCAAGTAATACAACAAATATAAACATATATAAAAGAACAATTTAATGTTGACATCCTGACACTTGACACCCTTTCTCTGCTATATCTTTCCTATTTTGGAAGAAATTTTGATGTTTTATTATACACTGCTGGCCACCGCAAATGCAACACCAAGAAAGACAAGAGATAGCACAACAAAATTTATTTTGTAGATAAAATTTTTTGACCAGATCAAATGATTAAATTTATAGACTTCTGTGAAGTGTGGTTCCGCCAGAATCATTTAGCCTCGGATTGTTTCAAAGAGATTTTTGGATGTGTTCTTGGGAAGAGCCCAAGCAGCTTCCCACGTTGCCAAAGTTGACTGGTGTGGCAGCTGGGATGAATCTGGGTCAATTTGAGCAACCGGCCCGCATTTTTTCTATCGGCGGACCCGGGAGAGCGACCCGGCCAAAAAAGCAATTCAATTTGGGATTGACGAAGAACCTTTGAAAAAAGCTTGGGTCGCGCATTATCCTGTTGAAATATGGTGCCCCCCAAGGAAAGGAAAAACTGGCTCCAACCCCCGGGAAATGTGGGTTTGGCTTTTTTGTACCGACAATGCGTACTAGAGGAGTGCGAAGTAATACCCAAAACCCCCCCATCCTAATACCCCGGTGCAGGACCAGTGGGGGTGCATAACGCAGCTGTTAGCACCCTTTCTCTCCAGGTGCTCCAGATGAATCCGACCCGGGGTGTTGTGACAGAGGGTGACTTCAGTAAAGACAATTACCATTCTCCCCCCCTCTTTTTTTCATCGCCCATTGGCGGAGAAAAACGTCTGAGGTTCTGCGCAAGGAGACCGCAATAGACGTTTAAACCCTACTGTAAACGTCGTCGAAGGACCCCAGACACTGAATGATGCGTTCAGACTAAGTGTTTGCTATGGTTCGTTATGTGACGGGACCGTCACTACCATGCGCACAATTTGCCCCGTCCTAACGTGAAGTGGTGACGATTTGATGCAACGACCCCGCGGTCCATCTTACATTAACGGTCACATATCCGCATTACAGTTGTTTGGTTTCGTCCAACACGACTACTGATTTCGCTGAAAGATAATCCACAATCTCGGTAGGCCACTATCCTTCCTCTGTCGAACTGGAATACTTGATCAAAATCTGATCACTGTTTTCTACGAGACATAACTGATCGTTTTAAAAAAAACTACAAGAAAAACACAATTGCCGAACTTGAAATCGTCGTAATCTCTAAGCCTTTAATAGCTCTTTGAGGTGGTGCCACAGGCGCGCGTGATGTGTGTCTGCGCTGAAATTCTAATCATTTGCATATCTCACCTCCGCTAATGCTTGTTTTAAATGTCATGTTATTTGCATGCTTCCTTCAGGGTGTTGCATTTACGGTGGCCAGCAGTGTACATTATTGTAATCCAATATACTGGTAAAAATGTTCGTTGAGGGTATGTGGCCCGCGGGTTGCGAGTCTGACAACCCTGTTCTAGATCAATGCTAAAATTCCTGATAAATGTTCATACGTTCAATTCCAACAAAAAATTCCAATCACATTAATGTATATAATCAGGATTAACATTAAAAAAACTATCTTTTTTCACTAAAAAAATTTTTACAAACACATTCAAAATTTTAAAAAAAAATACTGAAAAGTCATACTTTAATTTTGTTTTGGACATTAATTTTATCTGACATTTTGGTAACAAGAACCATAATTCATTGTTCCCCTTTTTTTAAGCAAAAAACTTCTTATATTAATCTGTAATATTCTTCAAAGTATAAGATATTAAAAGCACAACAGCTAGTATAACCGAAATTTTAATGTACAAAAGATATATCGGTAAAATAAAAAGATAATTTTTTATCGTTATCCGTTAATGCCAGTTTAATATTTAGTATAATGAATAAAAGATGCAGAATTAAAAGGCTTTATTTTTTCTAACTCTAAAGGCCTAACAGATCATTTGCTTATAATGCCAACATTAAAGAACCATGTTTTATTTTGCCATTAGGCGAGTACATGCATAAATAAGCAATCGCTTCCCTTCTATAGAAAAAACAAGAATCTTTGTTTATTCGTACTGATCAGTTTAAGAACAACATTTCTATGGAAATTCGTCTGTCTGTTGAAAAATAAATGCATTCTATTACTATTTCCTGGAACTAATGTCCACTTTGCATAATTAATATTTCATTTCTACTTTACTCTTAAAGACGCAGTACAACTTATTATATAATTTATACTTATTTATCGTTCTCATGGAATGTTTTATATAAGCAATACTTGTTAAACGAAATTCTTATATTGCAATTAAATATTAAATATGTATGTGCGTATTTTTTATACAAAAGATTAAAGTGCTATTGCTTTATATAAAAATTATCTATTGATAAAAGTAGCATTAAACTATTAAAATTATTTATTATCTTATAAAAAATTTCATTTATTATACCAGGAAACTCAAACGTCAGTTAACATTTAAAAATTCAATAATCCAGAGAGAGAGAGGTAAAATATAACACGCATGCTTGAAATGACATGGGAATTTATTGAAACCAAAAGAGTGTAAAAATAACCAACAGATGGCGCTTTACATGACAAAAGCAACAAATAGTATAACAATCTATGTTTATCAATAAACGATGCTCTTTATAACCAATATGTTGGCCGTCATTCATCAACAATACTTGTAGTCGAGAGACAATGTTAAAAATAGCACTGTACAGCATATATGTAGGTATGGCGATAAAGTGCCGTCGTCTGTTGTCTTTTAGCATCCCTTATAAGGTCAGACGACCAAGGTGAATTTGTGATTTCAGGTAACTCCTCAACCTATAATCACATAAAGTTAGGTCTGGAGACCTGGGAGGTCAAGCATGACGGAAATGGTAGCTCAAAATGCAATCCTCTTCAAGCGACGTTCGAGAGAGATCCTTATCACCCTTCTTTGGCAATAAGATCGCAAAGCTGCAGTACAGATTTTTCATTCTGATATTACACCTTTACTAAAAATACTTTTGTGGTAAAATTTGCATGGCTCAACTGTTGGTGTATCTGTTTCCTCTCTGACTATAGCTTATTTTTATACACTATTTCCATACGATGTCACTGACGTTTTGCTGTCCAGCGTCATCCCCTGACCCTTTTTTGCACTTTTTTGTTTCTATAAAACATCGTATCATTTCAAGTATATGTGCCAATTTTGACCTCTCTATACACATTATTCCAAAAATTATTAAATTTTCAAATGTTAATGAACTTTTGGGTCACCTGGTATTTCACCAAAAATAAAAAACAGGTAGTATAAAAAAAAATTTTAAGTCAATGCCTACTTAGATCAACAAAGAAAAATTTTATTTTAGATACTTTTTATTAAATAGTTACAATTAATATATAATTTTGTATATACATATGACAAAACCACAACATTAGGTAGTAATTAATTTTATTAATTATCATTAAAGTATCGTATTGTGTCATCCAAAACAATCGTGTCTATAAAATTTCAGTTCAACTGAATGCTTTAAAACGTGAAAAAAACCTTTTCAAGTTTTGACACATGTCGCCAAAAGGGCGCTAAGTCGCCAAAAAGGATGCCAACGTAGCTATATTTTTAATTCTTTAAATAATTAGTTTTAATCCATTAATTTTTATTAATTATAATGAAATTACTGTATTGTCATCCAAAATAATCATGAATATAAAATTTCAGCTCAAATGAACGCTCTAAAATGTATTTTATAAGCGATTGAAAATTCCACGAAGATAATTAAATAAATAAATAGAGAGTGTGAGCTAATAGTAGGAATTGAAAAACATTAAACTGGTGTGGGGGAAATCCCAACTCTGAGAAAAGGTTGTGCTAGATAGACGAAATTTGGTGGATGTGTTTATGTATCTAAAAGATGGCGTCGATTAAAGTTCCGCGGTAGGAGATAAGTGTGAAGCTAGTAACCCCACTATGAGTCTGGGAATCATTTTTGCTTTTAATATACGCTGTAAAATTCATGAAGTTTATTTATCGTTGAGAAATGAATTAATGATTGATGCTAGTCAAGATTGCTTTTAAGACGAAGAAGCCATTTTTCAACAGCTCACTGAGTTTAAACAAGATCCTGTAATAGGGCTAAGTAACAGTAGATTTTCTTTTTGCGATTTTGTATGTATGTTGTATGTAATGTATCCACTGTGCATGATTATTGGCAACAGTGGTCAAGGAAAGATATTGCCTCAAGAAGTCAAGGCTTCCGGTGTCTACCTGGTACTACTGAGAGGAGATACCATCATACGGTGCGTCGTACTGCTTTTGTAGCAGAAATTCGAATTGCAGTTGGTACCACAGTGACACAGCGAACTGATACCAATCGGTTAATTCAGCGTTTCTCAAACTGTGGGGCGTTCCTCCTAGGGGAGCGTGATGACCATAGGAGGGGGGAGCCTATTGAACAGTCGAAAACAAAAGAATATTTTAAAAAATTTAATTTATTGAAAGTAAACAAACAAAATACATTCTGACATAATAATAATAAAAAAACGTTTATACTGATATAATATACATTTAAATGTATCAGTACTGCACCATGTATTTTGTCATTAATTTAGCAATTCTAGATTAAGGTATCCGACTACGTTCCAAACAGTGATTTTAAAAAGACGCATAAATGGATAATTTTCATCATATTTAGTGTCACTTAGATTAGAATACATGTATAAAATTGTTTTAAGAATATTTTGACAAAAAAAATGTATTTAAATGCAATATTTTGGCACAAAATTAACTTAGAATAACCTTTATTCAAAATGTTCTCCTTTTGTGAAAAATGTTTCTATTATACTAATATTTTGCCTGTATATAGCTCAGACCTCTGTACAGAGGCTCCACTAAGAGTTTTGAAAAATTCATATTATTTTCAGAGTTACAACCATTTGAAATAATTATTGGCATCTTTTTTCTTAAAATTTCTCCCTTCTGTTGACGTAAAACATGGATAAACCCACTTCTAAGTTATGTATTTCAAAAATTCTAGTTGAACCTCTGTACAGAGGTCTGAGCAATATACAGGCAAAATATTATTAAAATAGAAGCATTTTTCACATAAGGAGAATATTTTGAAAATGGGTCATTCTATGTTCATTTTTTGTCAAAATATTGTACTTAAATAGTTTTTTATTGTAATACTATTCTTAAAACAATTGAATATACATTTTCTAATCTAAGTGACACTAAATATCATAAATATTATCTATTTATACGCTCACGGTTCCGAACATAGTCGGATACTTTAAGGGGACAAATTTAATAATTTAGCAATACTAGGTTAAGAACAAATTTAATAATTACCACCAGTGACCCAAAGGGCTTGTTATATATAAAATTATATGCAAAAAATTAACACTTATCTTGATAATTTGTACTGTTTATAATTAATCCCTTATTTGCCGATTAAAAGTTAAGTGATTCGTTCCCCAATGCCACCGTTTTGCATGTAATGCACGCATATGTGGTGTATCAGGGGGACAAGAAAGGGAATAAATAAATAAATCCTCCGAAATAAGTAAATCTTTCACAAACACTATCAGGATCATTTTATTGCATTCCAAAACCTTCGGAATAGTTTTATGGATAATAGTGATCAGAAAAGATCGTATTTTGGAAAGACATATATATACGTCTTAGCAATTTAAGCTCTGGCTGAGCGAGACGTTATATACTCCAGTGACACATAAGAGGTTAAAGTTGTAAGGTATCCTTAGCATCATAATATCGTATTTCCGAATTCAATACATTGTTATTGAATGGAAGGGGCGCGATGAAAATTATGATTGAATATTGGGTCGCAAGTATTGAAAGTTTGAGAAGCACTTTGTAAATTAAATGACATTTCCAAGCCGCATGCCCTGTATTGTGCATTCCACTGATTCCGAACCAATGCGGTTTGAAAAGTCATTGGTGTCAAATTAGGATTTACTAGAGGGAGGAGAGGATAAATATTACTCTTTCTGATGAAAGCCGTCTTGGTTCCATAAATGGACATGCCTTGGTTAGAAGGGGGCCAGGTGAGTACCTATAACCAACTTGCCTGCGACCAAGACATGCTGGACCTACTCCCGGAGCTATGGTATGGGTAGTAACTTCCTATAATGCACTTTAGTTGTTATTCCACACACACTGACTTTAAATATGTACTTTAGTCTGGTGATTCAACCCATGTTGTGTGACCACATATGAACAGCAACCAAATGGATATATTCCAACAGAATAACACGCTCCCTCACTCTACTGTTACAATCCAACAAGTTCTACAGAATGTCGACGTATTACCTTGTTTTGCAAAATTAAAAGTTCTTTCTCCAATCGAGCTCGTATGGAATATTATTGGACTAGAATACCAGCATCATCCACAAGTAGCATTAATCGTCCCTGTATTGACTAACCAAGTGCAACGGCCACAGAATTTCATCTCACAACTTGACAGTCTGGCGAGTGAGGGAATATTAACGTCGCACTGTTCTGCTACACGAGAGCTTTTTGGCGACGGGTCTCGTAATTTTGAACCATGGTCAAGTGACAAGGACGACTGACATTTGGCATCTATATAACGCAATACATGCAAGTTTGTATACTTGCATTCAACATCATGGTGTTTATTAATTTACAATAACTTCACATTTGAAATGACTCTTCTCGCGCTTTTATTAACCTGTGATCTTGAAACTTCAATCAAAGTTAAATATGTTACCTAGGCAAATGTATCAACGAAATTTCATTACTTTACAAAAAGGTTTTCTTGTTGTTGGGTTGCTTTCCATCAGCTCCCTCGAAAGTTTTTAAAAAATGTTATCAAATATTTGAATAGTCTAAAAGAATTCACAAAAGCGTTTATTTTTTAAAAGAAAAATTACACACACAGACTGCAGAAAAACATTTATCCCTACAATAAATAAAAGGAACATCCTTTTGATTTTAAAACTTCAATAAAAATAAATTTCAGTTTTGATGTGTTTGTAAAATTTTAAAACTCAATTAAAAAATTTGTTCAATGTCCATTGTTTCGTCTTAAATAAAGACATATCCTTGAAGACAAATGTTAACAATTTGTCTGTCATTTTAAGCTTATTAAATGACTAATTACTGCATGCTATTATTGGATAACAACATTCTTTTAAATTCCTAAAACGTTTCTAATTAGCTTTGGAATCAACGAAATAACTTAATGAAGCATCAGTTGACCTGCTTAATGAACAAGATTTACTCTTGCAATTAGATGCTCTTTAAAAACTACAGCCACACTTGTTTACACTGCTTCAGAATGCAACAAGAAAAAGTAGCTACAGAAATGAAAATCACAGGGTTTAGACACATCTTACCGTGTGATGCAAATAATCCGGAACCTGTAGATGTGCCATACTTAATGAATTTAATCTAAGGCAGTGTTTCTCAAACTTTGGGGCGCGCCTCCCTAGGGGAGGCGAGATAATTCTACGAGGGGGCGCGAGCATATTAATAAGTCGAAAACAAAAGATTATTCAAAAAAATTATTAATTTACTGAAAGTAAACAAACAAAATGCATTCTCGCATAATAAGAAATAAATACACATTTACACTGACACTTATAAACATATTAGTACTGCACACTCTATTTTACAATTAATTTAGGAATACTGTTACGAATGAGTTTAATAATTACCATTAACCCCATGGGCTTGTCATAAATAAAATTATATACAAAGATTAACACATCTCTTGATAATTTGAACGATTTATAATCAATCCCATTACTACTGATTAAAAGATATGTGATTCACTCCCCAACGCTACCACTTTCCACGCCGGCGTGTGTATGTAATGTATTGGAGGGGGAGGGGAGAAAAGGAACAAATAAGCAAATCTTCTGAAATAAATAAAACCTTTGAAAACACTGTCAATGCCTTTTTGTTGCATTCCAAAGATTTCGGAATAATTTTGTGAATGACAGTGCACAGAAAAGATCTACTTCGGAAAAGCGTATATATACGTCCGGGTAAATTAACGCTTTGGCTGAGTGAGACGTTTATAAACGCCGGAAACACTTAAGAAGTTAAAGTCGTATTGTAGCCTTAGTGTGTCAAAGTATAGTATTCTTGAATTCAATACATTATAATTGTATGGAAGAGGGGGCGTGATCAAATTTATGATTGAATATTGGGTAGCTAATACTAAAAGTTTGAGAAGCCCTGATCTAAGGAAATAAATCAGCAGATATCGCAATAAGCGTGCCACTTTGTTGGCTAGTTAAGTGGAAATATGTAGTAAGAGAAATGCCATTTCATCAACACTGGTGACTATTCCGGCAAACAAACGAATTTAGAAAGGGAAATTTAATGGAACTCAGGAGAACAGGTTGTACAGTCTTATTCGCAGCTGGTAGCCATCTATACATCTCCATGGAATAGAAAAGGTAGTTCTAAGAAAATGAGTGGCCAGAAAAATATTAGCAACCAGTATCCCCTAAGGCAGTGCTTCTCAAACTTTCAATATTTGTGACCCAATTTTCAACTATAATATTCCTTGCGCCCCCCCCCCACATATAAATACTAATGTATTGAATTCAGTAATACTATACTTTGACACTAAAGCTACAATACGACTTTTTCTTATGTACCACTGGCATATATAAATATCTCGCTCAACCAAAGCAGTAATTTCCACGGACGTATATATACGGCTTTCCGAAGTACGATCTACTCTGTGCACTGCTATCCATAAACATATTTCGAAGGCTTTGGAATGCAATAAAATTACCTTAAAAGTGTTTGCGAAACATTTACTTAGTTTAGAGAAGGTTTTACTTATTTATTCCTTTTCTTCACACACACACCCCAATACATCGCATACGCGCGTTGGGGAGGGGCGAATGGAGTGGCGTTGGGGAGCGAATCGCGTAGCATTTATTTGGCAGTTAAGGGATTAACTGTAAATCATGGAAATTATCAAGATAAGTGTTAATTTTTTAATATATTTTAATATATAACAAGCTCACATGAGGTCAATAGTAATTATTAAAATTGTCCTTAACTTCGTATTGTTAAATTAATTATAAAATCATTGTGAAGCACTGATACATGATGTCAGTGCAAATGTTAATTTTATTTTTATTATGTCAGAATGTATTTTGTTTACTTTCAATAAATTAATAATTTTTTAAATAATCTTTTGTTTTCAATTTTTCAGTATGCTCGCGCCTCCCTTGTAGAGTTATCACACCCCCTTCGGGGGCTCACCCACACTTTGAGAAACACTGCCCTAAGGTTTGCAGCTCCGGAATTCCGGGAGCTAGGTGTTTCTTCTAATCCCGGAATCCCGGGATTTAATTTTTGTCTAAATGATGTTTTAAAATTTTTTTTCATCAAAATTTTCGAAGATTTTAATTTTTAGAAAACTTATATGTTTTTAATGAAATATATACGTAGAATTTTTTTGTGCAATTATTAGTGTGAAAAGTAAAAAAAAATCATAAGCAGGCAGCTCTCGTTTCTCGTATGGGAGAACATTGAACAGATCTTAGCGGTTTACTGCAATACTTACACAATGGTATCAGCAACGTCTCAGGAATAAATTTTGTCACAGTTCCTTCCCCAATTAAATACCATAAATTAATAGTGGAGGTACTTGAAAAATTTGACAGCTTCAAATCCCCCTGCATTTCTAACAGTTCATGCAATCGGTAACACTTGAAATTGATTCACATTCTGATTCAGTAACTGAATCAATTTCTACACAAAAACCGTTAAGTGTAGCAGAAGAACTAGATAAAGTTATCTGAGAGGGATATGCACCAAAAAATGCAGCCTATTAAACTGGAGGCACTGTCATCAAATACTCAAAAAGAAATGTCTCTTTTTGAAAATAAAGGGAGACATGGTGACTACTTGGAAAGGACATACTTCTATTTAATGACGATAAAACCTATCAGTGTAGAATCTGAACGAACGCTTTTCTTGAGCAGGGTAATTTGTAACAAAAATAAGAAGCCGTTTGAAAGATGAAACATTGGACGAGCTGTATTTTTTAAAGGCTTATTTACAGAGACACAAGAAATGAAGAAAATTTGTTCTTTCATATTATGTACTATTTTATTTTCTTTTTTATGAGGAATTAAGTGTTTCGCTTTGATTTGTTTCAATAAATAATAATATTAAACAAATTTTTTAATTGTTTTCAGTTTTGTTATATAATTTGAACTATGCTAAGTATGTAAGTATTTTTCATAAATAGTCCAATGCTAATCCCTGGACCAATCAAGGAATTTGGTAATGTAATTCCGAAATCTCGGGATTTAAAATATAACACGGAATTGCAAACTTTAGTATCCCCTGATCTTTCATTTACTAATCACATCTAAAATGGGATTGTTTGTAATTAACATGCGCTAACATTATTCCCCTCATTTGGGACCATTTTGTATTTGTATTTCATTTTGTATATCAATAAATTACCTTCTCGGAGGGTCAGTTTGCAGGGCGAAACCCTTTGTATGAGCTCGGTTCTCTCGAGTAATTAAGTGGCAAATAGTTGAAAGAAAATGGTCGCCTCTTTCTCTCTGTCCACAATTTGCACGTTCATTGAACTTGTTCCATGACGTTTCACAATCAGCGTCACAGCTCATGGGGGACATATAATCAAAATATCACTTGAGGTTTTCGCTCATTGCAGATATAAGGATTGCCAAAATGAAAACGACAAATTGCATAAAAAGAATACCTTTTTTGAATACCAAAAGAAATTCCCATGGGTGTTGTGTCACAGGTCCCATAATTTCAACAGATAGTATATGCCTTCACTCTAGAAATAACGTGATGGATTCTTAAGGAAGTCCTGCCCATATTCCTTCACTTCAATGTCCAAATAGAAACGTAATACTCTTTTTTTTTATGTATTTAAGATTACTTTTAAATTAATTTACGGCACCAAGAAACAAACTAATCCGTCCGTTTTGTTAAAATAAAAACATTTATTAACAGAACAGCAATTAAGAACATTATTTACATTTCGTCTTGTTGAGTAGTTGATAAACTACTTCGCCAAACGATAATGTTTATTTATATTTAATCTTGACATGACAACTCTCTTAAGTGGCCTAAAAGCCTTGAAGTCACAGGGTAACAAACCCTAACTATATGGTGGGTGTTCTAAAGTTTTCTGACGGATTTTTTTAAGTTGCCTTGGTATCAAGGAAGACGTATGGGTGGGCAATGTCATGGAGATCCTATATCGTTTGCCACCCTTCTCGAAATCTTTGGCACCAACTGTTCCCAGACGTTCGACCTGAATAGTTTTTGCCATAGACTGCCATTATTTGTAGGTAAATGTCCACACTAAACTTCAGAAATCGAACAACCGCGTTTTGTTCCGATCTGAATGCATCTTAATATGGCACGACTTTACTTTTGATTAATTTTCTCTACCACAAACAGGTTTCACTGTTAAACGTCGTATGCAATGTACACATTTTACAGTCTTTCGTGTCCTTGTATTTTTTTCATTTGGGTAACCCTTATGCATTGTCACTCAATATACTCTTTGATACCCCTCCCTCTACATGGGGGTACCATCTCTTCATCTACGCGACCTAGATTTGGTGGAGATAATGATTGATGACCCAACCTAGCCATTATAAAAAATCAATTTATTATTATCCAATTATATTGATCAAAGACAGTTTTACTATTGGAAGGAAATCAGGAGTGATGTGTCGTAACCCTAAATTTTATGTAAATAAACGCTTGGAATAATAACCATTCGACTCTAAGTAAAGTTACCCTATGAACCTTAATTTCTATGTCTCGCTAAAGCCCGTTCTATAATTACGCTTCTAAGTCTAAATCCTTACCATCAGCGGCGTTCAGCATCTCAGCTTCCTTTCTCCTTCTTCTTTGCGATTACTAAATCTCCACTATATATCTACTAACTAATCTGAATATCAAAGCTTCTTCTTGAGAGGATTGGCTGTGAAATAACTCAATGCTCAAAACACGATAAAGCCCCGTCACAACTCGTACTAAGAAAACTGTGTAAATTTTAAAAGTATCTATATTTTTGATGAGATAGAAATACGAGTAGTACAGGCACTAGAAATCTATTACTACTAGTACAGAAAAATGCTTAAGTAATATTTCTAATAAAAAACAGAACTTTTGTTCGGAATGGGAAATTAGAATTATGAAAAATGAAGAATTTTGTATGAAGTATAAAGCTAGATTGCTTTAAAAGAGGGAGAATAAAAGAGTTATTCTCTTTGTCAAATTCTATAAGACAAATTGAGTTTGAGATTATGTAATGAAAGAATTTACAGGAGAGAAAGTATCAAATGAGATAAATTTTAGTTAATAAAAATATCTCTTTTCTGTTCTTTAATTCCTTTAGAACAGTTTTCCTCGGTTTGTAACTTTTTAAATTCTATAATCAAGCAGAGTGAAGTTACACAATTACGGCTGTCATTTACAATTTATTTGGAAAGTAATTAATTTTATCTCTTGATCGTATAAATTAATAATGGAATGAAATAAATTAATGCTGTTGACTAGGAAGTACAATTTTCAACATTTGAAAGAAAGTAATTATTAAAAACAATCAGTAGCAGAATTTAAATTGAAAATTGAGTCTTTTCATGTGTCAAGTATTTAAAAATTTTAATGAATATATATACATGTATATAAATACAAGGTAATTAAATTTTAATAAATTAGAGAAGAGTTTAAAATTATATGTTTTTAGTAATTAGATGTTTTTAAGATCAGAATATGACAATAATAGATGTTCGTTTTAAAGGATCTTATTCCTGATTCCTCCATCAAATTCGGGTGACAAGAGAACGGAAATTTTGAAATATAGCGAATATCAGATCATATGTCATTTTCATCGCATTATCTGATTCCAATTTTGAGGCAAAGAGTTAAGCAGTAGTCTTTTTTGTTATTCAATGGGAAATAAAATAAACAGTTCTTTGTACATGCATAAATATTAAACTTGTTAGGCCTCATCAAGATAAAAGAATAAAATGCCACATTTGGAAGAGTTGAAAGAAAAATAATACATCATTTAAATATATTTAGAAAAATAATGAGTGTAAGTGCAATGTAAGAAAATATATGACAGGTTTTATTTTTTAATATAAAAGTACTATAAGTAAAAGAATAAATAGCAGTCTATTACTGCATTATTGTCAAGCGTCATATACACTTGCCTCCGAAAGTCTGCGTACAAAAGATCATCTTTCATATTCATACGAAGATCGCTAATTGAATGAAGTCTTCCTTATTATTAAGTACAATATTTTGAGAAAAAATGAACATAGAATGAGCAATTTTCAAAATATTCTCCTTTTCTGAAAAATGCTTCTATTATAATAATATTTTGCCTGTATATAGCTCAGACCTCTGTACAGAGGCTCAACTATGATTTTTGAAATATATAACTTAGATGTTTAAGAAAAAAACGCCGATAATTATTGCAAATGGTTGTAACTCTGAAAATAATGTGAATTTTTCAAAAATCATAGTTGAGCCTCTGTACAGAGGTCTGAGCTATATACAGGCAAAATATTATTATAATAGAAGCATTTTTCACAAAAGGAGAACATTTTGAAAAATTTTATTGTAAGTTAAATTTTTTGCCAAAATGTTGTATTTAAATAATTTTTTTTTGTCAAAATGTCCTTAAAACAATTTTATACATATATTCTAATCTAAGTGACACTAAATATCATGAAAATTATCCATTTATACGTTTTTTTTTTAAATCACTATTCCGAACGTAGTCGGATACCTTAAGCTATTCCGTTCTTTTTATAACTCTATCAACTCTCTCAGGAATTCAACTACCTTAGTTGTCTCTTTTGTGGTTATATTTTGTTCTATTCTTCTGTGACAGATTTTAGCGTTTATTTGGATGTTATTACGTGCTCTTTTTGATTATGCATTCGAGTAAATTCCACACACTGGGACATGGTCGAACAGTCATAAAACTTCACAATGTAAGCCATTTCCTTAGTATCTTTATCCTGATGAAAGTAAAAATCCTCACTCACTGCAAGTTTCTCAGACCTTGCCCTGATATTTTACTTCAATAAGTTTAAGTTATCAATTTTGTACATACAACTTGTACATTCAATAAATTATAGATTATCAATTCATTCTTTGAACCCCCGAAACATTATGCCTCCTACTCCAAGTTTAATAGTCGAAAAGGATTATCTTTCTTAAGATCTGTGCAGGAAGTTTTGCAGACATATTTTTGTACTTTTTGATGCCTAAAATGTAAAAAGTGCTTTTAATTGGCTGTATTACATTTTCAAATAATTATGTGTTTTATTTAGCTAAGTGGTGGTTTTTTTTTTTGGCAAAGAATTATTTTTTTTAGCTTGGTTCACTCCAGAGATGAATGGCTTCTTGAAACCAACTCAGCCATGATAGTCATCATTTTTCAGTTCTCTTCCTATTATAATTAGTATCACACTTTTTGGCAATATCTCAGCAACACTTTTAGATATTTATGAAGCTTATGCTTTTACATTTACAGAGCGTATTACAAAGCAAGATTCTCTTGAGGTGACACTGCAGACGGGTGGTCAGATCTTGGCTTAGAAGTTAAAATTTCAGTTTATTTGTAGTATATAAGCACTTTTTGAATCAATGAATGTCTCCTATTAACAGTTTGAGCAGTTATCCCCTTGAACAGTCCCCTTTTCTAAAAATCTGTGATAATCTTTCTTTCAGTAATATATCGATCTCTATCTGTTATTTTCCATGGAATCTCACAAGCTTTCCAAATCTCAAATTCTAAATAAATCATTATAGAAGTTTATAATTACTTAAAAGTATGACTTGGTGTAATTATCTCATAAAGGTCCTTTTTTGTTAAAAAAAAGAGCTCTATTTCTTAATTGTACGCAGACTTTTGGTGGGGGTTTTGGTGATAATTTGCTAGACATTCATGTTTTTTCATGTTAAGATGTATTTTGTCGTTGTTGTGTGAATAAAGAGATTTTGAAGAATATTTGAAATATCTAGAATATATGGAAGAATAAATTATAAACGAAAAAGATCATAAACCAACATATAACCAGTTTGACGGTACCAAACTTTCCCCATTGCTTATTGGTTGGTCAAAAACTGCTAACAGAATAAAAAATCCAATCAGGAAAAAGAGTATATTGAGCAAAAACTCCCAAATAAAAAAGGATGATAGGTCAACTAATTAAAAATTTGTAGTAGATAGATAGATAGATAGATAGATAGACAGACAGATAGATAGATAGATATTTAAATTTTTATCTTTTTCCCTTTAAACAGTATTAAAAAAAAAGGAAAAGATAGAAAACATGGTACAATTTCGAAGGAACATATTTTTCGCTTAAATGGTTTGCTTTTCTTACTTGACAACAAAAAGTTCCAAGTGAATAAATAGTCTGCTGAATAATTTCGTAATTTTTTTTAAGAGAAAAACGCGTATGAATACCTTAAAATTCTTATAAACTCCATGAATACTTAGAAGAGATTATAAAATATATCGATCGTTGTGAAATATTCATTAAAAATTACTTATTCATAATCACGGTTTTGTTCTTGTAGGCTGATTTTATTAAAATCTTGTGCTGTTTTCCAGGATATCTAATTAAGTGAAAGGGAAGTATTTCATACAAAATCAGATTTCTCCGATAATTTTTCTGAGAGGAGTTTAATAATTGTATTTTCTTAGAAAATGAACATTTTCTTTTTCGTCACTTCAAGTTGACGGAGAAGATCATATTCAGTTGACAAATTCCATAATGAAATTTAATTGGTAACCTTATACTTTCTTCACAAACTACGGAATACATTTCTATCTTAAACATGCATTATATATCACATCCCATGTTATTTTTAAACTAATAAAAATCATTATTCTATTTCTCGTAAAGAAGAAAGGAAAGATATCTGCCTAAAATTCTGTGAAATTGTATCAAAATAATCGTCTCTAACAAGAACTCAATAAAGAGAAGATGAAACTCTTCATGATATTATTACCAGAAAGAGAAAATGTATTAGGAAAATATTTTCTAAAAGAAATTTATCATTTTATTTATATGATATTAAAACATAAATTCCCTAGAATATTGTTCAACAACTTCAAAGAAAAAAATAGAAAGTTAATAAATATTTATGCGATTATTCGTTTTTACATGTAAAATTATTTATATGTCAATGAAATTTATATACTTCAGAATAAAGTAGAAGATCAAAATAAGCTGCTCTCTGTGCACTAGTTGTTGTTCTCACGTCCATAAGATTTGACAAAGAAGAATAATATAAGAATACTAGATTCCACCGAAAGTGGCAACAACTGCAGCAATCCATTTCGGAGCACCCTGGCTATAGAGCAGTGCTTCTCAAACTTTCAATATTGACTACCGACGTTTCCAATCATAATTTCATCGCTCCTCCTCTCCCCATACAATAACAATGTATTGAATCCAATAATAATGCACTTCTACGCTGAAACAACAATGTGACCTTTATTATAAACCGTACAAATTATCAATATAAGTATTAAATTTTGCATATCGTTGGCCTAATTATCAGAATACGTAACTCGACAAAGGAACTAAATTTGATAAAGGAGTGCTAAGAGCCAAGCACTGTTTGGTACGATTCCTTAATCGCACCCAACAGCTGTTGTCGAGCTACGCGGAATCAAAGATGGTGGCCTAGCGGTAACAAATAGTCAGGAAAATAATTGTAACTGTTTTGAGAGAAATATATTTCAAATGAAGAATATAAGAATAGATTAAAAATAACTAAGAAAAAAATATCACCTTAAAAAATCAATAAAATCTAACTCTAATATACGTTAACCCCATGGCAACCACATTACCACACGATAAAAATATCAAGGTAGCTATATTGTAATTTTATCGCCCATCTTGGCGAACGTAAACAACAACTTGGAGCATAACACTCCTATATCAAATTAGCACCCCAGAAGGAGTTACGCATTTTGTAATTAGGCCAACGATATGTTTCTTTTAATTCTTTAACTGTCACGTTATTTTGATGATTTGGGTACACAAATTGTAAAATTTTTTTATTGCAAAAATAAAATGTTCATTTTTTTTATTTTTGAGGCCTTCAGTAAAGTACTGCCATCTATTGAATTGAGCGCACATTAACTTTTCCCGAGAATCAGTCGGGTTTGACAAAGAGATGAAGCCGAAATAAACGTCTACCGATATATATTCGGGTAAAACAATACGATGAACTCAAAAAAAAATTACCCTGAGTAATACTCGGGGGTGAGATTTTCGAACGCCAGTGCTGTGCCCGAGATCATCTCGGGCATGACAGTTAAAAGGTTAAGTGATAGATATTTCAAGTAGTTTACTTTTAATTAATAGGATAAGTAATATTTCTCTTTTCCTTTCTAATTTTTGAATTCGAACACAGATTGTAAAAAATAATTTTTAATTAAATTAAATATTTATTTACTCAATCATGCATTTCTAAAAGTACAAATGTCATTAGAAAAATAGTATAGTCTCTGTCTCTCTCTAGCTTACATCCATCACATCTTGCATTTTTATGGACATTTGTACAACTTTTTGGGCAACCTATCGGACGTCAACGCAAAACGTTTATAAATGCTGCACCTCGTTCAATTCTCGGCTAAATATAAAAGAGGAACTTGGAGTGTCAATTTCTAATATTAAACCATTCTTTGAAAAACTTTGTTCTGCAAGGTCAAGTGCATGAGGGAACTAGTAATTATTAAATTTGTTCTTAATTTAATATTGAAAAATTAAGAATCAAATACTTTGTGAAGTACTGATACAGTAATAAATATATTACAACATTGTAAATGTGTATATTTTATTCTTTTTATTATATCAGAATGTATTTTGTTTTGCTTCATTTCAATAAATTAATAAATTTTTTTAAATAATCTTTTATTTTTGACTTTTTGATATGCTCGCGTCCCCCAGTTAGGATTATCACGTCCCCTCCTAGGGGGCGCGTCCCATAGTTTTAGAAACGCTGCTATAGGGGATCTCCTGCATTGGGTTCATGAGTGGAATTAGACCGAGCTTTAGTGATCTTGGCCTGAAAGCTGGACACTCGAATAAATGATTTGGTGATAGCGGCTGAATTTCTTGGCAGATTTACACTGTATATAAGATCTTGTTTCGTCAGGATAAATTTTCATGCTCTTATAGAGATTAGTTCTTAATCTTGCGGTTGTGGATGTTATAATTCTTGAGAAATCAAAGTCTGTTAAGAGGGGTTTCTTAAAGGAATGGGGTAAAGATCTAGATCTGGCCACAGTGTTTGTTTCAGTAGGTGGGATGGTAGTACAACACACACACACACAGTGCTTTTCTAGAACTTTCAATATTTGCTACCCAATTTTCAATAATAGTTTTCATCTCGACCCCCTCATGTAATAACAATGTATTGAGTGCAATGAAAAAATGTACTGGTGCTAAAGCTACAATACGACTTTTATTATAAACCATACAAATTTTCAAGATACGTATTAAAATTTGTATATGACAAGCTCATGGGAAGCACTGGTAATTATTAAATTTGTTTTTAATTCAGTATTGATAAATTAATTATCAAAAGCATTGTGCTGTGCTGATACATTTATAAGTATATTTTATCAGAGTTAATGTGTATTTAATTTTTATTATGTCAGAATGCATTTTGTTTTGCTTCCTTTCCTTTTAAATTAATACTTATTTTAATGAATGGTGTCCTATGGATGATATGAAGGCAACCGATACCACCTGCTGATATGCATGACCGAATTCTAAAGCTATGTGTGTACTTCACAGTTGCTGGAACGCAGTCAAGATGTAGCATTTCTGCTCAGCACTTATTACATATTTTAGGCTATCACTACCGAATAACGATATTTTAAATTCGTCCCTCTATATAACTTGTGACCAATAATCATTTATCCAATTAGTGTATTCCATTGCCCACTGTTGTCCCTTTTAAAGCTGTTGTAAATTCAGATACGGCTTTTTTCGTGGAATTCTACCTTTTAGTCATACATCTGCTAATATGCTCCTGATTGTTTTTGATCTGACAGAAACACCAGCATCGCTTAGATCACTTCTGATGGATACCCATGAAATTCTTTTATCTATGAAACATTTTATTTTTGTTCTCTATCACCAACAGAAGTGGTGCGCCTTTTTTGGCATTTTTTCCTGCTTATTTTTATTAAATTTGTCACCTGACATCTTAAACAAAACTTTCTGTCTCCAGGTGTAGTCGCTGAACCACCCACCTGAGTTGTAATTTTAAAATAGGAAACACCTCTTTCTCGTCTCACATCTCTTTCTAGGTGTCCAATCCACTCTTATATTTGATGCCATTGCTTCTATACTAAATATCATTGTTGTCCTGGCCTGGAAACAGTCCTGATCTCAATTCTATCAAAACTTGTTGCACCTTTTGTAAGCTCTTGTCCGAATGAGGCAGCCATGAAATAAAAGCGAAATAATTTAGTCTATATTTGTTTTCTAACATCATGTAATAACGAAGGAAGAGCTTAAAACTATTTTCAGATCAATGAAACATCAAATGTAAAGCTGTAATAAAGAATAAAGGCTATCCCACTAAGCACTGATAACTCACTGCTATCATCCTTATCTAATGCATATCGATGCCTTTTTTGCGTTGCAAATATTTGAATTTTGTTATATTTAATTTAGTATAATATTCTCTTTAAAATCATGTAAAAGACTTAGCATTTTGTGCAACGTAAGATTTTCTCTATAAGCGCACAAACTTAAAAAACATAATAATTTTAAAGTGTCCACAATTTTTGCCACCTCTGTATAGTATGAGTTAGGTTAACTTTTTGGTTATAATGGATTTATAACTTCTATCCACATTATGTTCGTCGATAAAATTTCGCTTAGTACTATTAAGGTATCCGACTACGTTCAGAATCATTATTTTAAAAAAGCGCATAAATGGATAATTTTCATGATATTTCGTGCCACTTAGATTAGAATATATGTATAAAATTAATTTAAAGACATTTTGACAAAAAAAATTATTTAAATACAATATTTTAGCAGAAAATTAACTTAGAATAATTTTTTCAAAATGTTCTCCTTTTATAAAAAAAATGCTTCTAAAATAATAATATTTCGCGCGCTTATATAAAGTAAAGACTTCTCCAGAGAATCTGAACTAGAATTTTTGAAAACTTCACATTATTTATTTTCAGAGTTACCATCAATTGAAATAATTATCGGCGTTTTTTTCTTAAAATTGCTCACCTCTGTTGTCGTAAAATATGGATAAAACCCACTTCTAAGTTATATATTTTAAAAATTCTATTTGAGCCTCTGTAGAGAGGTCTGAGCTATATACAGGCAAAATATTATTATAATAGAAGCAATTTTCACCAAAGGAGAATAGTTTGAAAATGGGTCATTCTATGTTCATTTTTTGTCAAAATATTGTACTTAAATAATTTTTTATTGTAATATTATTCTTAAAGCAAGTTTATATACATTTTCTAATCTATAAGTGACACTTAATATCATAATTAAATATCCATTTATACGCTTTTGCAAAATCACGGTTCCGAACGTAGTCGGATACCTTAAAAGAAAAGAGGAACGTTGGTTAGTCATAAAACTGGTTAAGCTCCACTATAATACAAAATTAAATGTTGTCCTCAGTCAGTTCCTGATTTGAACACATGTACATTTTTACTCTTACTTCAGCAGAAAGTAATAGTAAATATATACATGGGTTGAAAAATCTTTCAGGGCGTTTATTCTTATGTTACTCTACACATACATAACGACTCATGAAAACTATTGTAAAAAGAAATTATTATTCAAATACATTTCCAATATGCGCACTACCATTTAAAAGCATATGTCGGAGGTTAAATATTTATTCTAGGAATCTATCTTGTGCAAATATTATCGCCCCGCCTTTGGTAAATAAGTAACCACTCACTCAGTAACTCATCCCTTATTACAACTCAATTTGGACTTTGCCCTCTGGTTCCTGTTTATCCAATCCGAAACGTCACAGGTCTCTGTAATTTGCTTCGCGTCTGCATCTTTTTGTATAATTCAAAGAACTAATAATATACTATCTTTCATAAGAGGGATCGAGTAATCTGTTGGAATAGAGATAAATTTATAACCATACGTTGGTATGTTATACTATAGAACAGAGGTTGCGAACCTTTTTGGATCAACGTGTGATATGGTCGATCTTTGTCGACTATATCCTTGTGGGTCCGCGTAATTTAGAGGTGTGGGATTCTCGAAATGAAGAGACATTTTAGAATTCTTAATATGACTTTATTAAGAATTTAACTTAGATTACTTATATATTGAACAAACTTATATTAAGTGAGAATAAACCAAAACAAGTAGCCGTAACTAAAACAGATCGCGCAATTGGATCACTTATCTAAATAATTATATTATCCGCCTACTCTCAATCTTAATAATATTTCGAATTCTGAAAATAATCTTCCTACCTTGAATTTCCGCAACGGTTCAATCAACTTCAGTAATTCAGTTAGGCTCGAGTGCAATAGTATGCACCTTGTAGTATTGGCTAGATGTCCGTGATTCTTGGGTAGGCCGTCAAATTACACTTCTACCTTTTCCAAAACTGAACTTTCTCTAAATTGCCATCCCGCTTACTAAAACTTCTGTCCTTTTAAAGGCTATCTTATTTGCATCTTTACTTTCGTTTCACTTCTTTGATTTGGGTTGGAAAAGATTTGCCATTAATCTTGGGCGTCAAAGAACCCAGAGGTTATGTTAGAGAAAGGACGCGTGAGCCGTCACAAACGTGCCATTTTTTGTAAAAAAATGTTTAATGAGATATGGACGTGCCGTCAACTAATTTTGACGTGATTATTGGGAAGGTAATAAAAAACTAAATACTAACAACTCAAAACACTTTATTTACTACAAAAAAATACAATATTTGCACAGTATAGTAATAAATGTTTTAGTAATACGTGTAATTCAAATTGAAGTAACATTAATGCAACTTCTGTTGCTGTAGATTGTGGATGAAAAATAACTTATTAGGATTGTTGGATGTTACTTTTGGTAGAATGAATGCTGAATTGGAGTCCACTGCCACAAATGGTTTCGAAGCAATTAATTATTTTTGCAGTGGATCATTTTTTGACGAGGATTTCTGATTTGTCTCAAAATGCCATTTTACAGACGATGTTCTGCATACCACTGTTCCAGAACATAACATTCGCCGCTTTGTCGCCTTTACTAATTATGCAATGTTTCTAAATTCACCAAGTTTGAAATTTTCTGTTACACGTATTATCTTGCACTTTTTGTTCTTTTGCTAAACTAGCTATGTTAAATAACAGATAAAAATCGTAAATATAACACAAATAAACTTTAAAATACAGTTGTGTCGACGAAATTGACTATGCTATGCGTAGACAAATTTCGCATCATATATATGAATACTGTAGTCCAACACGCAACTATGTGGCAATAACTAAGAGACAATAACAAAAGCCGCCCCACGACCTATCACTCGAGTTTGTCGTAATATTTCATAGTGAACTTTGTTATTTTGAAATAAAATGCAAACCATTTTGATAACTGGCGTGCCCAAAATATTGCGCCTCGTGCCTTTGATGGCACGCGTGCCACTGCTTCGCCATCCCTGCTATAGAAGGTCTCACAAAATTATACATGTTTAAAATTAGTGTTACATGTACTGTTGTTTTCTTCTTTATAATAGCAAACATTTCATTTTTATGTCGATGAACATTTATCAATTATGAATTTTCAAAAAGGAATGTACAGAATTTTGTGTAAAAGATGAAGAGGTTTCTTATATTTTTTAGTTGCACATCTACTTAGTTATTTAAAATTTCACGCAACGCAAACAATGATGACACAACACAAATGAACGTGGACATGATAACGATACACATAAGCATACCTTCTTCGCTCAGGAGACCTTAGTTCGGTTTGTTAACAGAAGGCTTTCAGAATCGTATGATTTCCGGTAAAGACTTTTCTGAATGGTCAGAATACGTGTATGATTCAAAATTGCATTATCCTGTTCTAAAACCGAAGTGTCAGATTTTGGGAGATAAAGTTGTGTTTATGTCCCGTTAGGCGGGAAAACTAAAATTTAATTATCGTGAAAAGTCTTTGAGGGCTCAAGACTATTATGAAAAAAAATGTCTCTCGAGCAAATAAAAAATTTAAGTGAATTATTACTTATACCAATATAGATATACACTATCTGTGGCCAAAAGTATCCAGACGCCCCTTTAAAATGAGGTTCTGGTGAGTGACGCAATTTGATACGTAATTGAAAGCTATAAAAGTGTTGGTAGTGGTTTGTCAGATTGTATTTATGTGCGTTTGTGTGGCAATGAGTAAGTCAAAGGAGCATAGTGAGTTTGATCGTGGCAGAGTATAGTGGGATGCCACCTTTGTGTGAAATCAGTTCGTGAGATTAGGGATATTCCACAGAAGCCTAAATCTACTGTGAGGGATGTAATTGTGAAGTGGAAACCTCGAGGCAGTGAAACAGCAGAAAAACGAACGGGTAGGCCGGAAATACTTGGTGAACGCAGCCGCAGAACTCTGAAAAGGGTAGTGAAACAAAATCGCAAGTCCT
>BMAV01026028.1:11948-49547 GCA_019973955.1 Trichonephila inaurata madagascariensis | reverse complement strand
TATATATATATATATATATATATATATATATATATATATATATATATTGTGTGTTTAACCACCGTAGATTCTATCTCATATATTATTATTATCTAATCTGGTTAGATGTTTAAGTTTTAAAATAATAAAGTCAAATTAAGATCATGGCAACTTATAGTTCTTCATTTATTCCTACACCTCTAGCTCATGCTGATAATCAAGGAGAAGGGCACCCGAGAGGGGTGCCTTTACAAGGTGATAGTAGGTGGCTTGGGGACCACAAATCACTGTAGAACATGGGGTTGCAAATCACGTGTAGTTGGAATAATTCGCAAAAACAGTTAGGAAGGGAGGGTTATCGAGTTGAATGAAAAGGAACAATTAGAGAGATGAGAAACACTTTTACTGCGCGTAAAGCATATTTAGAATACGAACAATGCGTCTCATCTCGACGTCAGTAATGCAACGACAAGTAACTGTCACAGGAATTGTTCGAAATTAGGGTCACGTAGAACAGCCAACACCGACGGACGAAGGATTATTGGACGCGCTCAAACGAATCCTGAGTGCTAGCAAAGTCAGCTGAAGCGACAGGGATAAGCGACAGGGTTTTGGGTAAGCCCCTACTTACCTAATATTGAATTTTTGAAAATTTATCAATCTTAATGTCTTTTTGACAGCTAGTATAGAACTACAGTAATACTCCACTTAACGCGGAGTATACGTTCCATCAAAGTAGAGCTTAATATGAAAAAACGTCAAACGAGGTTATCTCATCATGTAAATAATGGAGTTAGGGGAAGATAGGTAGAAAATTGGTCAGGTATTTTACCATTCAATTTATTAATTGTTTTTATAACAATAAAACAAAAATTTATTTATTACAAATACAGAAATATCATAAACGAATATATAAAAATAAATAAAATTCTAAGTTTTGGTTTAATGGCATATTGCGTTCAATTTCATCCTCAGTCCATAAAGAAAATCGTTTTTCCATTTCCTCTATTTTATTGTTTCTAGAACGGTTAATTCTAGTTGCAGAGATTGTCATAGTTGCAGTTGCTGATCACAGTATTTTTTCTTTATTCTTAAGAATGGTCCTTATTGTTGAAGTTGCCAAAATCAATGCAGCAACCAATTTGAAATTGACGTTCACCAGTATCTAATGTATCTAATCTTCTAATCACTTACATTTTAAATTCGAGTGAAAATGCTTTTTCTTGTTGCTCTATTTTCGTGTTTTTTTACTATCACCCATGATAAAAACTAAAAATCATAATATTTGTCACTATAGCAATCGTTATATTACATAAATTTATACTTACAACAACGTCAACAAATGTTTGAAACGATAAAAATACGTTCGTATAACACCATAGGAAAGAAGAAACAAATAAACTGCTTCGGATATCGGGAAACCTAATGCTGAGGGAAATTTCGGGGAATCCGACAATTAAAACAAAAGAACGTTAAATTGAAACAGCGTTAAGCGGGGTCTTACTGTACTTACTTTAAAAGAATTAAATTTGTAACTGTAGTGAAGTATAGTGTTTAAAACTTAAGAAGATATGTCAATTAATTATATTAAAATTTAATTAATGCATAAAATAACTGAACAACAAACTAATGTTTTTAAGGGGAGAGATGAATCTGGTGCTGCAATGACAACATTTTAACGTTTAGTATCAATCTTGTCAGGTTTAACCTTAAACCTCCTCCATTAATATTAACCAGTTTTTTCTTTCTTTTTTTGTTTTGGAGATTAAAAAGTTTCTTTGTGCCTATTTCGATCAGTTCCTATTGCAATATGAAAATTTTTTTAAATGTGACCGTGTTAATTGATTGTATACTGTGGTGTTACCACAGTCAAAGCATTCTCAAACTTAGTTTCAAAATCTGATTAAAGGCCACTTAAATTCTTAACATAGATTAAAACATCCTAATAGATTGTCTGTGACAAATTAAGAAAATTCGTGACCTCCAACACTACAATACGGCTTTAGCTTAATTCTGGAATGTCTGTCGTTAATAGATCTCGTTTTGCTCCATACCGATTCCTTGATTAATCAATATTTCGAACACGTAATGACTGGAATCTTGTATTAACCGCTATTCAATCGCTATAGATCAAAATTTTTTTATACGAACTAAATAAATATGTTTGTGTGAGAGTAAAAGTATCCAAATATGCTTAAAAGTGCAATTCATCAAGTGTAGGGGAAATAATAATGAGGATAGGGTCTTCTATGGCTGAGTTCAGTGATTCTCAACCTTTTTTTTTTGTAGTGGTACACTTTTAACAATTTGAAGATCTGGCAGCACACTAACAATAAAATAAGTTCAAAATAATTTTACTTATTTATAATATACAATATAAAAATGTGATAACTTTCAATGTTAAATAAAAAGGTACGACCAAGCCAACAAAATGTTTATTGATTAATTAATTACAAATTAATTATAAGAATGCATTTAATGCGAAATCTGAGCTTGAAGATTTTTGATACTTCCGTTTATATTTCATCATAAAAATTATATAACGCCACCCTTATTTTCTTCATCTACATTTAAAAGTTTCAATCTTTTCATTTTTATATTTGTAATGCTAAAAGCCTGAATTCACACTAATAGATGTAGAAAATTGTAACAATATTTTTAAAGTTTTTTTTTTTTTTGCTATCATGGGATAATTGCCTTTAATTTTAATCCGAGATGAATTAATTGACTCCTTCGAATGTTTTGAAATTAAATCTTAATTAATACTGAAAGAAATTAGTTTTTTCTTTTCATTCAAAGTTATTCATTTACAGATATATCCGTTATCAAAAAGGATTACGAATCCAATCAAATTTTGTTTTATCTAAATTTGGGAAGTAATGAATATATATATATAAACTCTTTCTCAACAATTTTATGAATTTTTTTCCCTCACAAAAGTGCAGAGGCACAGTGGTTGAGAATCACTATAGCTTAGTTAAATAACATGCTGTAGTTAAATACCATGCTATGAATGCTAAGTTAATTACATTTTTGGCTAATTTAGTGTTAAGAATTTACCTTTTCATTTGAAATTCAACTCAAGAAAAAAAGGAATTTCAACTGTAAATAGTACTTAAGATTGTTTTCTATGTTAAACTGGTTTAATAAATATATTTATAAGAACTTATTTTTAAAACTAGTGGAAAACCTGTGGTAAATTGATTGGTTGCTATTGTAAATATCCTACCTACGTAAAGAACAGTTTCGTTGTTACTTAAAATGCAGCTTTGAAGTCTATCTTTACGGATTCAGATAACAAAGAACCATTCACTCTCTAACGAGTTCTTTTGGAAGATTTAATTAAATAAGAAGAGCGTTCTTTCGTGTATTATTTCGAAAGAACTCTTTTAGAGGAAAGAAAATGATACATCTGCGTATAAGAAGCTTTTTCCTAATGCACTTTTCCTCCCTGATAGAAAATCTTTCATAGGATCATTTTTATCTCAATTAAGGAAGGTTGTATGTAAAACGTAACAGCGTGGTAGTGTCTTAATAGAATCTCAGCCTTGTTAAAGAATAAAAAATCTTTATACGTCTTAAAAGGGCTTTACTAGCTAGAGAAATTCCGGTTAATGTCCTTTTCCTTGGTAGAAAATTTCTCACGGGATTATTTTAATCCCATTTTGAGAAAGGCTATTATTAAACCGTGTTAATCCCTTAGTACAGGGGTCGGTAAACTTTCGAGACAGAGAAGTCATGTAAGTGAAACAAGGTAACTAAGGTATTGTAGGTACTAAGGGGCCTTCGAAGGGGGGAGAGGATGCCGATAAAGGTCACATCAAAATTATTGTGCCTCAGTTAATACTTTTATACTCTTTAAATGATATTTTACTCAAAGTAATATTTTCCATTCCTTCCGAAGTTAAAAAGTGACTAAGTAATTTTATTTCTGCGCGAGTCTATGCTAGAACAATCATTGTCAAAATATCATGCTGGTGGAAATTAAATTTTCAAGCTTCGTGTGTGTGTGTGCGTGTGTGAACAAATATCCTTACCTATTGTATACTGAAGAAATTAATTCTGAATGTTCATGCTTACATTAATAACTAAAATTGACATTATTTTTCTTTCATATAAAAGTCATTAATTCATCACACATTTGATTAATCTCTAAGCATGTCATAAAATATGGGATGTGTTCCTTTATCTTCTTTTGGGGATTTAAGAGTGTATTTTACCCATGCCAAACAAGCAAATACACTCTTGTTTGTGAAAGATGCAACCCCATGAAGGAAATACTCAATTTGAACCAAACTGACAGGAAATGTTAAATGAGGTAAGACACTTAAATGATTAGAATTACTAAGTGATGGCGTATGCGTGGAACGAGAACTGGGTCAGCATTGTATATAAAGGACTGTAAAGATGCATTGAATTCTGTTAATTGTCCTCTGTTTGCGTTAAGTATTAAATTAGTCAATATGCCTTTTCAAAAGTGGAGAATTATATACCAACAACTAACGGAGCTCGTACGATGCCGTATCGTCGGTATGAGGGATACTGGATTGAGAAATCGTAGCCCTCACGCAGTACAGCCCCAAAGCAGTACAACAGACTGCAGCCACAACGATGATACGTATTTGGAAGGAATACACAGAGGAGAGACAAATAAGGTGAAACCCTGGCAATGGGGAATGCACTGGTACTATGAAAGACACCTCATCCGTTTGGATACGATAGACCGTACAGCATGTGACGGGCTCACGCGTATTTTCTTTAACATAACCTCTGGGTTCTTTGGTGGCCAAGATTAATGACAACTCTTTTCCAACCAGAACCCAAGAAGCGAAATGTGAAAAAGAAATGCAAATAAGATAGATTTTAAATAACGGAAGATTCAGTAAGTGAGATGGCAATTTTTGGGGATGGTATGTGTGATAGAGAATAGTGGGAATCGACAGCCAATTGTGAAGTTACGTGGAAAACCAACCATTAATACTGCGACGGGCTCACGCGTCTTTTCTGTAACATAACCTCTGGGTTCTTTGACGGCCAAGATTAATGGCAAATCTTTTCCAACCCAAATCCAAGAAGTGAAATACAATTATGAAATGCAAATAAGATAGCTTCTAAAAGAACAGAAGTTTCAGTAAGCAGAATGGTAATTTAGGGAAAGTTATGTTTGGTAGAGATACGAGTGTGAATTGACGGCCTATCAAAAAGTTACCGGGATATTCAGCCATTGATACAAGGTGCATACCATTGCACGTGCGCCCAGACATCTCGTACCGTGATAGAATCTTATTTTGGATTAAGGTAGGACTGATTATTTAATATTAGGACTTGTAATATTATCAGAACTGAAAATAGGCGATAATATAATTATTTAGATAATTGGTCTAAGTTACGCGATCCAGTTTAACTATTGCTGTGTGTTTGGTTTATTAAATTTTCACTTATTAAAATTTATCTAAATTATTAGAGCTTTAAGTTATATTCTTAAAAAAGTCATATTAAGAATTTTAAAATGTCTATACAATTTGACAATCCCACACCTCTAATTCACGCTGACAATCAAAGATATGGTCACCATAGAACAACCATATCACAATACAAGGTGCATACCATTGCACGCGGGCCCAGACGTTTCCACATAAAGATTGAATCTAAGTTTGGATTAAGATAGGACTGATTATTTGATATTAGGACTTATAATATTATTAGAAGTGAGAGAAGGCGGAAAATAATTTTAACTTAGAGAAAGTGGTCTAAATTACGTGATTCGGTTTAACTATCACTGTGTGTTGTTCATTTTAGATTCTCGCTTATTTAAATTTATCTAAATTGTTAGACATTTAAGTTCTATTCTTAATAAAGTCATATTAAGAATTAAACAAGTCTATTCCTTTTGCAAATCCTACACCTCTAGCTCACGCTGACAATCAAAGATACGGTCACCAAAGGGGGGGCGGTATCACAAGCACCCTCTCATTTGTTAGCACAACGGGTAGAATGGCTACAGTTGTTTTGCTGTCTAGAACCACGGTTCGTTGCCGTCCGTTGTAGCATCAATTGCATGCAAGTAATCCTCAACGCAAGATTCCTTGTCTCTGAATCCCAGATGCCTCTAACTTCAATGGGCACAGCAACACAGTGTATGCCGTGCCCTGTGGGAACAAACTGTTTTCTCCGATGAATCTCGTTACGATCAGGAGTACAATTATGGCACTGTACCCGTCAGACGACGTTACAGAGGGAAACAACTGCTTCCACGGTGTATTATCTAGCTTCATACTGCACAAACGCCTGGCATCATGGTGTTCACTATGCAAAGGAAATAGTAGAGTCGGAAGTCTTCCATTTCTGATATGTGGTCGGACATTATCCTACTGAAATACAGCACCGGAATGAATCGAAGAATGAGGAAGACTTCCGACTCTACTATTTCCTTTGCATAGTGAACACCATGATTCCAGGCGTTTGTGCAGTATGAAGCCAGATAATACACTGTGGGACTGCGCAAGCCTTTTTCGGTGCGCGATAGGTTGTGTTTCTTCCATGGTCTGCTTATTCCTCGAACATGTCACCCAATGAACACGTCTGGGATTTCATCAGTCGGAGATTCATTCATGCAGCTAGTGATGCACATAGTAAGACTGCCCTTTGGCGTCAAGTCGAAGCCTTCTAGAATGCCCTTTATCAGGGAATCATCCAGAAACTGTATGATTCAGTGCCACGAGATGTATAGGCTCTCATCACTCAGCATGGTGGATACACAAAGTACTAATTTCCATTGTCCTTTCAGTTTTTTTCCATGTAAATTTTATTGCTTATTTGTACCTCCTTCAGTAATAAGTGGAACAAATTTCGTTAATTTTTGACGATTCCTTCATGTTATTTTAATTATCACAAACATAAGTATAAGCAAACGTTGTTGAAAATCACTTTGAAAAGCATCATTTCATAGTGAAATTTTTACCTGTCAATTGGACTTTAAATGCGGTAGAACTAATTTTAATATTTTTAGTGACACTTAAAACTCTCTTTAAATGTAAATCAACTTAAGATATCCGAACACGTTTGGAACTGTTATTTTGCAAAAGCGTATAAATGGATATTTTTTATGAAATTTAGTGTCACTTAGTTTAGAATACATGTATAAAACTGTTTTAAGAATATTATTATAGTAAAAAAATTATTTAAATGCACTATATTTTGGTACAAAAATGAACATAGAATTACATATTTTCAAAATATTCACCTTTTATGGGAAATACTTCTATAATAATAATATTTTGTCTTTATGTAGTTCAGACCTCCGTACAGAGCCTGAAATAGGATTTTTGAATTGTATGACTTAGAAGTGGATTTATCCATTTTTTAATACAACAGATTGGAGAAATTTTAAGAAAAAATACTGATAGTTATTTCAATTGGTAATAACTCTGAAAATAATGTGAATTTTTCAAAAACCCTAGTTCAAGCCCTCTGGAGAATTCTTTGCTTCATATAAGCACAAAATGTAATTGTTATAGAAGCATTTTTCATAAATGGAGAATGTTTTGAAAATAGGTAATTCAACGTTCCTTTTTTGACAAAATATTGCATTTAAATAATTTTTTATTCTAATAATATTCTTAAAACAATATTATGCATGTATTCGAATCCAAGTGATACTAAATATCATAAAAATTATCCATTTATACGCTTTTTTTAAATCACGGTTCCGAACGTATTCGGATACCTTAATAAAAAATTAATCAAAAGAGTCAGATGTTTATATGTATATGTAACTGAGTGTGAATTTTTCTGATAGATAATATAGAGGAAAAATAGAAAGGAAAACAACAATTTTTAGTAGACATAATTATTGCTTTAATAATGCATAAAGAAGTCTGTGACTAGGGTCTCCTTGTCATAGTAAAACTCATCCTCGTTAAATTGATAAAAGTTCCACACCAATGCCCTCAGAAATTTTCAAGATCAGCATGAAAAATTTCTACATTTGCAACATAAAATGAATCATAAAGAGTTTATAATACTTTCTCACTCTTTCGCTGTGAAATTAAATGTATTGTCTTTAATCAATTTAACGTTGGATCAATATTGTTATTAAACTGTTTCGGTAATCTAGCACCATCAATTATTTTACGAATCACTTACTAAAATAAATTATGAGGAAATTTAAATTTATAAATTAATAAAATAATTTTTACATCAGTTTCACTTTAATTCTGTAAAAGTCGTAATACCACAAGGAAAACATTTTTCAACGCAAGTGTAACGTTGTAATAAATCGTTATTCCTGTTATAAAGTTGGTCTCCAATTTAATATATTTTAATTTAAAATAGTTTCACTTTTTTCACACAAATGTTGCCCGTAAAGCATGCTCCATATTCTTTTTAAACTAGTTATTAGCAATAATGACATTTTTACTTATCCATTTGAATTAAAAATATGCATTTTTCAAACTTTAAATTATAAATGTTGCTGTTACCACCTTTTAGATATCGTTAATTCTATATTTCACTCCATAAAATATTCAGAATTTTATGTGTGTGTTGAAAAGAGAGACATAAACAATTCACACACTAGGTAGAACGTATTTATTCTTCCAATATTCTTCGAATAATTCTAAGGATTTTCACTTGAAATATGTCTTGGAGGAAACTAATTATTAATCAGACGATGAATTTAACTAAACATTGCCACTAGATGTTGAAATTCTAATTGAATATTTATGCCCCTCGTGTGAGTTTTCGGTGCGAATCAAAATCGTAGGTTATGTATATGGTAATTTATTCTCTGAATTATAGGTTCTGGAAATAGTTATTCCATGAAGGGAACCTTTTATTATAGATTAAGCTGGCAGCCTTAGATATTCTAGGAGAAATTCATATTAACAATTCTCTGTATTTGTTACAGTTTAAGCAGACGATTTATTATTTTTACACTCGCTGGAATTAAATTATGTCTTAGATGTTGGCAACGTTTATAGATGGGATTATATTAGAATTTAAAGCTTAGGAAACTTGAAATATTTTAATGATCAGTCATTCTATTTCAGAATTTAGTTTTAAATAAATTTGTAAGTAATCTTATTAGAAAATTAATATGGTTTTATATTATAGAATTATATTGTGTTTGTGTTTTTTAAAGGATATTTGTATTTATTTTAATATTTTCTTCATATTAGGCATGTGTGGATGAACTTTGCAATGGAAAGAAATTTTTAATATTCGTAAGCAAATATATAACAGTACTTCACGTAAATATAATTATTTATTGCTTAAAAAATTAGCTACTCTGAAAAATCACAAAACTGCTGTTTAAAACATTCACAGATGAAAAAGATTTCGTGCAAGAAAAATGTTAAATAGTTTTTTAAAGGATGATGCGTTTTTAATTCGAAAATCCTCAAAATAAAGAAATATATTTTTTCGCTATAAAAAATATTTTATTACTTTAAAAGGAATCCCATGCTAAAACTCCACATACTGCGACTAATCCATTTTAATTTATCCAGTTATGATATAACTTCTAAAAAATGAATAGTTCTCTAATGATAATGACAACATAGCAAGAGCTTTTGAATTCCAAAATTCTTCAAAGCTTTACACAACTTGCTTGATCTTTAATGGCATGTTTTACATTTAAAAACACCAAAAATTTGTTTTCGGTGGAATAAACTAAAAAAAAAGTATTAGTGTAGATTCATAGTTTTTATTTAAACCTTTTAGATTTTTCATTCAAAGGGCGTGAGTTTATGTAAATATGTTAAAAATAAACTGTAGGAAAAAACGATGAATAATTAAGTTATGCCACAATTCGGAAATTTCCGCACATTCGGAACTTTTATCAGTTATTTTTAGTCTTTTATAAATCAAAGGTAGTTTTTTCAAAGCTAAATATTTATTATTGTTACCATTATAAAGCAAAATAATTTAATATTCACAAAACCAACATTAAATTCATTACATAAAATACCAATACGTAATTTTTAACAAAAAAAATGCATTTTTTTTTTTCATCTTTCCTTTTTAAATCCTGAAATTTTGTCCCAATTCGGAATTATTGGTAACGAGATAGTAGACACTGGCAAAGGCTGCCTCTTTTTACCTCTCCGACCTGATATGCCTTCTACTTTCAGCGAGGTATTCACCGATAGTAAGAAAAAGCAATAGGTATCTCTGGAGAGTTCCTCCTGAACTTATCTGTTACCCCGAAAGCGCGCTGGGGGAGCCTTACTCTTTGAAGGTCATGGAAGCATATCTCGATTTGCCAATCGAGAATTTTCCTTGTGTAAAAGCATATCTCGATCACTTGAATATCTCGATTTGCCAATGGGCATTAGAAATCTTTCGCCTTTGAACAAGGGCTAAAAGTTTTTAAGACCTGTACGAAGTGTTATGCTGATCAGGCATCATCTGAACACATTTTATGGTGCTTGAATTTTAACTTGAAAGAGGTGTTCTTAAATCCTCTTACATTCTTGAATCGTTTGGAAGTATACAAAATGATGGAGTTGCTCTGACCTTAGATAGCCAAACTAGGAATTAGAATCAACAACAACAAATCCTAAGATTTATATAAAATTCACCTAAATCCTACCTAAAAAAATTTCCTTTAATTAAATCAAAAATCGCCAATTGGTTTGTAAAATATATTAAGCGTAGTTACTGACAGGGAATATTTAATCAAAAATGTTGCATTAAGTATGTATACACAGAAAAGTCACAGAATACAAAGTTATACATCACTTCGTTCATTCGACGGACGACAATGAATAACTTGCCGAATCAGTAACTGCTACTGAGACTTAATAAGATTATTTTAAAACATATTTTAAACAACCAAAGTAACAAATGCTCAAATTAGCACTTGAAAAACTACTGTTTTAAATGTTGGAAGAGTAAATGTTATAGGTTGTTGAAGTGTAATGAATCTATAAAATAATTTCAATTTAATAAAATTCTACAATGAAAGCATAATTAGTTAAATTAGCTTTCCCCTTCAACTTGTAATTGTTTTTTGTTTACATATTTGTGGGAAAAACTTTATCAAAAGGTTTCTCTTTTGCCATAACTTCACGAGAAATCATCTAACAAACATGAAATTCAAAAATGAAAGACAGCATTTTGTACTTAAACGATGATGAAAGCATTGCGCAAAAATGAACACAATGCATAAAGTATAAAATCCAAGAAAAAAAATGACTTTATTGAACTCATAGTATCGTTACACATGATTGTCAGTCCAAGAGGAAGAGAAACAAGTAAACTTTCCTTAGTATGGGATATGTCCTCCCCTTACTGCAACGGTTGCTTCGCACCGTCTATCCATACTCGGCACCCGATTGGCCAACAGTTCTTGAGGTAAGAGAGCCCATTCCTCATTCAGCATCTATTTGTGCGTCTCCCCGGAGGATGTAATTGTGCAACAAGGCGTCGCCTCAAAGCATCCCACACATGTTTTATGGGATTTAAATCAGGAGAGAACACTGGCCAATCCATTCAGGTGATATCTTCACTTTCCAGTAGCTGCTGAATATCAGGAGTCTGGTGTAGATGTGCATTGTCATCCATAAAAACAAAATTTGGTCCAATAGCACCTCAGAACAGACACACATGGAGAAGGAGATTACCTCCTTACTATTGCGATCTCCTGTTATGGAATCTTGTCCAAAACGGGGAGCTGAGTCCACCCATCCAGCATAATGCCTCCCCAAACGACAGCTCCAGGACCAGCGGAAAGGTCTCTTTTCCTTATGTTACTAAGATGAAACTGTGTCCCGATCTCTTTTCAAATCAATTTGCGTTGAGAATCGTTTCTAACATTGAAACGGTTCTCATCCGTAAAAAAGAATACGACTCCATTGATGAGATGTCCAGTTTTTGTGCTCCTTACACCAGTCTAAACAGCACCGTCGATTGCCAACTTTCAAAGGGATGCAGCGTTCTGGAATAGTGGCCAGGGGTCAGGGTGAATAGGCCACCTTTGTGAAGACGTCTGGCTACAGTAAACCACGACACTTGTCGCCTTGTTGGCGTACACAGTTGTTGAGCAATGGCGCTTCCTGACTGGTATCGAACTCTTTTCACCTACAGGACAATATATAGGTCCTCCACTATAGTTGTTTTCCTAGTGCGGCCACCACTAACCTTTCTATCAGCTGTACTTATGTTTTGGAACACTTTCCAAGCACACGAAGTGACATTTTTGTTGATTCTGAACTCTTCAGCTACACTGGTTAAACTACGCCCCTCCTCCACGATTTTTTCTAACCATATTTCACGAAAGAACTCGTACTTTCAGCAAATTTCTTCAATTGAGTCTCCGTTCTTCTGTTTATTGTAGTCCTGAGCTGCTTGCGCCGACCGCATGCGTTTTGCTTACACTCACGTCGTCTATGACTTTTTATTCCTGACATTTGTATACGCATCACCTTTCTACTGAATTGCGTGTTCCTTGCACTGATCGCAATAACCTCTTTTCTGTAATTTTATGGCTATCTATTTAGAGTTTGCATTGCTTCATTACGTAAACACAAAATTACAAAGCACAAAATTACATAAAACACACTTCATTACATTACACAGTTACATAAAATAAATTGTGTTCATTTGTTATCAATCATTTTATTCTATTCGCTAGATTATACAAGGCAGAGGCAAAAAAGTTGTAGTAATTGACTATCAGATGACGTAAAACAAAAATTAATTTTCGGTCTCATTATTTGAGAGTGAGTTATTTATTCATTCATCATCACTAAATATAGAAATATTTTCATTTGACAGATTTTTTTTTGTATTGTAAGATTTTAAAATGTATAATGAACAGAGTGCAAGAATTAAGTTTTGTATTTTGAGTTATTTTAAGCGAAGCAATAAAAAATAATCCCAAATATTCGACTGGTTCAAGCGTTTTCATCAATTCATACTTCAATACAGATTCAACACCAACAGCTTCTTTTTTTTCCCTCTAGGTGGTGAGTAGAATTCCACTTCCTCAATATGACATTTAAAAACAAAATATTTCCTCTTTCTGATTACTAAAAGCTCGTACTAGAAATAGATTCTTCCACTTCTGCATTATCTAACATTTAGGATGGATTTAAAGGTTTTACAATGTAGAATTAAAAGAAACGATTTAATTAGAAATTAAAATTCAAAACACACAAGTCAAAAGTTTAATACTAAACTTTACTCGGATGGATAATGTATTGCTGCGAATTTTTTCAATTAATGTTTAGTTTTATCTTAAAATTATGTAAATAATTTAAATATGCATGCTTAATGAGTTAATATCATTTTCTGTTGCATTTACTTTATGATAAAAACTGTAATATTCGCAAGAAACATTACCTTACAATGACGTTTCAATTGGAAATATTGCAGATACAGCCAAATTGGCATTATTTTTGGTAACCAAATTTGTTGACGGTGACCATGTTGGAGACCATATGAATGCTTCTGTAAGTTACTGGAAATGTCGATAACGCCATGTCCTATAACGAAAGTAGATTTTCCAGAAAGCACTGGAAAGTAGCCACGCAGACTACAAATAATGTTCACTCCCAATTTCATCGTTTTACCATCAAAGCTTACCGGGTTGAGTTGAGTTTGGTGTTTTATGGCGCAAGAGCCAGTTTTGGCTATACTGCGCCAAACATTCATAGGTCTGTGGTCTGGACGGGAAAAGAAGAAAAGAAGAAATTGGATGACAAGATGGAAGGTCGAAAATAGAGAAGGATCACTGGGGTACCCCGGGGTCCGGACACCTGTGTTTACCAAAGATAGTAAACCCCTTAGGAAAAGGAAAAGATCACTAGGGTATCTCGGGATTGTGACACCCGTACCAACCTAAAGAAGGTGAGCCCCCTGAGGGGCAAAACTTACAGGAATGACATTGAGAACTGCGTTGCAGTCCAGATGTCCACAGAAATACTCCTATCTACTCGAAACTGAGTCAGTTTTACTTCAGCTGTTGAAGAGTTATCTTGTCTGTGACCAAATGATTGTGCTTGCGGATAAACTTTAACATTATGTACCAGTATTTTTAGACACTGATAGTTGTGTCTGACCACTGTAGAAAATGTGAAGAATTTCTGAAAATTATTGTTCGAAGTTTACTTCTGTATCCTGTATTTTAAAAACTGTTTTCGACAGTAAATTATTTTGTTCTTTAAAATAAAGTCCTTGAATCATGATCTACGCAACAGTATTATAAAATGTAGTTCCAATTTTCCTATTTTTTTATATATTCTGTTATACAATGAATAAAGTTTTTAAAGAATTTGCACTTGAGAATAAATATTGTTTGCTTTTTCTTTTTACTTAGAAATTGTTTTATGAAATTTTGGAAGATTTATTAATTATATATTCTCTGCATGTATACTAAGAATATATAATTTAGTTATCCTGCTACACAAACAAACTTGAAAATTTATTCAAATTTCCATAAAAATTTTGCTTTTTCCAAGTACTGGTGATAATTCTAACCAAATTAAATGTGTTTCGTATAAAATATTCATAATTAAAGCAGGCAGAGCTTTTAATCCAATTCTCTGAAATATGCCGCCAAATAATGATTATTCATGCATGTTGAAATGAAATTAGAATAAAATTCTTTTAAAAAGTTATTAATGTCATTACTTACTCAAAAATAATCTTTTTGCCAAAACTTATCGTTGTTTTAATTTCTTAAAAATCTTTTAAATATTAAAAATTAATGTCATTTTAACATCAAAACATCTTAACGTACCTCAAATACTGATAAATCGCAATTTTTCTATATCTCTAACCAAGAAATTTATTCAAAATCTATTTCATTCATTTTTTAACAAATTCAAGAAAAAAAAAGTTGGCTTCAAAGATATAATTTTTTTATTTCGAATTATTCATTTCTAAGAAGATTAGAACTTTATCAAAAGGCTAGAGTACATTAGCTGCAGAGTTTCCATAACTTAGTTGAAAACATCTTAGAGCGAGTTTTACTAATGAACAGGAAGGAGGAATTTTAGAGTTTTTTAAAAACAAATGCGCATATTTCTTTTGCATGGAAATCTTCCAAACATAATTCGAAATGAGAATCTTCTTTCCAGAATAAAATCGACCAAAGACTTCATTAGAAGACTGAATGGAACATATTGCTTTTAAAGGTTTTTTTTAGAACAAAGGGAGTCCAAGATTCTATTTTAAATTACAATGAATTTCTTTCGTCGCGTTGAGCATTCACAATAAACCTGCAATCAATTATCCACGGGATTTCACCTTGTTAGCCTAAAACACTTCTCGTTTCGAAAAGTATTTATAAATCTGCTTAACAATGGAAACAATTTTCAACACTGCTCTTCAAAAAAAATCTAATCTCCTGTTCTTTTATTTGCACCGTAAATTTCGATTAGTAGCTATTTTAAATTTAAATGGAATAATTTAGATTGAATAAGCTGAAAATAGCATTATAGTTTTTGTATTCTTTATTTTTTTCGAATCAATGTGGTAAAACTTGATTTGTAAGCGATGATCTAGTAAATTTTATCTCTAAAGACAAAGAATGGAACAGAAGATTTTATATGCAAAATAAGTTTTGAAAATAAATAGGGATAATGTTTTTAATTCTGCAATTTTTCACAAAGTCAATGTTTAAGGTGAATAGTTTACTTAAAAGAAAATCAGTAGGATCATATTATAGGAGAGCTACATATATACAGGGTGATCATAACTAAAGTCCCGTTTTCAAAATTCTGTAAGAAAAGAATCACTGGTCAGAATGTCTTCAAATTCGATTTGAACATACTTGAAGTAGGGGTAAGTGGTTGGCATAAGAAAAAAAAGTTCCAACAGATGGTTTATGTCAATAGATGGCGCTTCAAATCAAAAGGCACTCACAAAAGGAAATGTAAGCCCTTGCCATAGTGAATGGGCATTTCACTAACAAAGTCAAAGCTGTTGCTATTTTCAAGTCAATTTCCCGTCATTTTTACTTCAAAAAACCGAAACAATCATATAGATAGAGCAGTTAAGTTGGTTCAGTGTGCAATTAGTGCCAAAGCCATCGTAATTCGATTCAAAATGTCGCTTGTAACCGAATTCATCTTCATTCTGAAGCTTTTTTCTAATGCTATACTATTTCCCTCTTCTTCAAGTACATTCAGTTCAAATTTGAAGATATTCTGACACACAAGTGTTTTTTATACAGCATTTTGAAAGAGGAATTTTAATTTTAGTTACCTTGCCAAATACTAAAAGTGTGCTAAATCTTTCGAAAAATTGTAAAAGCAGGAAAAAATAATTAATATGCTAATAATTTATTTTATAGTAAGATGTAAATCTTTGACAATAATATGAATTATTCGAATTGCATATAATTATTAAGTTTATTTTTAGAAATATTGTAACAGATGCAGCAGAATAATGTAAAAATATTTTTTTAAAAAAATTATCTGTTTATATTTTGTTTTATTATACATGGATTAATTGCAAAAAAAAGTTAAAAAATACTTTATATGATTAAAATATGAAGAAATTATTTCTAAATTTAAAGCTAAATTCAATTTGAATTTAGCTTCAAATTTAGAAATCATTTCTTTATATTTTATTTTATAGTTTGATTCATTTTTCTTGCTTTCTTTGTTAGGCCAGCGTTTCTCAAACTGTGGATCTTGATAACTCTACGAGGGGGGCGCGAGCATAATGAAAAGTCGAAAACAAAAGATTATTTAAAAAATTAATTTACTGAAAGAATACAAACAAAATACTTTCTGATATAATAAAATATAAAATACACATTTACATTGATATAATACACTTATAGATATCAGTACAATATATTTTACTATTAATTTAACAATACTAAGTTAAGAACAAATTTGATAATTATCAGTGACCCCATGAGTTTGTATTAACACTTATCTTGATAATTTGTACGGTTTATAATTAATTTCTTAACTGCCGATTAAAAATTACGTCATTCGCTCCCCAATGCCACCGTTTTCCATGTAGACGAGCGTATTTCGATGTTTTTTAGGGGGTGGGGGAGGAGAAAAGGTATAAATAAGCAAATCCCGTATAAGTAAATCCTTCGCAAATACTGTCAAGGCCCTTTTATTGCATTCCAAAGCCTTTGGAATAATTTTATGGATAGCACTGTACAGAAATGATCGTACTTCGGAGAGACGAATATATACGTCCAGAAAATTAATACTTTGACTGAGCGAAATGTTTATATACGTCGGTGGCACATAAGATTTTAAAGTCGTATTGTAGCTATAGTGTCAAAGTATAGCATTATTGAATTCAATGCATTGTTATTGTATGGAGGGAGGCGCGATGAAAATGATGATTGAATAGTGGGTCACGTATATTGAAAGTTTTAGAAGAACTGCTTTAGAGGCTATCTAAACTTTAGGAAGCTGACTTAGAAATATTTAACGAAAACCTTTTCATTTTTGTTATTTTCTTGCCATTTCTAAAAATGCAGTAATGATATATATAGATAAAACAATAATTTCTACATTTTGCTGGGCTAATATAATTACATCAGTGGTTTTTCAAAGCTGGAATTATATTGCTTTGAAATAACATGCAGTAATGATCTAATTAGATCAAGAGAGAGTGCTGCAGCATGAAAAAACTGTTTTTCCCTTGAGGAAAAAAATTGGAATTCTAAAAGAATGGAGAGAAGGAAGTGAAACAAGATGTCTGAAGAAAGTTCATAAGATTCTATGTTGAGTGCACTTGTAAATAGTCTTGTGTATTAACAAAATTAATTAACTGTTATTTCGGTAAACAAAAACCATGTTTTCAGTTAGAATGATATAGAGTTTTAACAATAAGAACTGAAACTAAAAACTGTCTTCATTGAGAATATTCACTAGCATTTATTATATACACAAAAATGCTTAGTATTAGAATTAGAGTTATTTAAATTCAATCGCGGCAACATTTTATTATTTTAGTAGATTCGGATACACATAGTATAGATCTAATAAAAGTCTTCTGAAGTTAAATTTTAAGCATATAATTGCCTTTTTGAATAAATGTAAGATGTAAGAATAAATTTAAAAATATTGAAGACATTGTTCTTTTTCTGAACTGATTATTTTTAACTGAATATTTATTGTTAATTAATTTCAAATTTAAATACCAAAAATAAATAAGTAACTGAAGTAAAAAATTACAATCTCTATTTAAAAAAATTTTTTAAATGAAATACTTTAATTTAATTTCTTGAAATGAAAAGGTGTATATTTAATACCAGAAAAATTAATTATATACTATTGCAAATTTCATTCCATCCGTTTTAGAAATTATTGCTTATAATAACATACCTCTTTATTTCCCCCTCCCCAAAAAAATTAGTTCTAATTTTAAGATTAAGATTTAAAAATCAGAATCTCTAATTATTTCGATCTTCAACATTTTACTTTAGAAATCGGTATTTTTAAATGCTTGATAATCGATGAAAAAAGCAATATAAAGTTATCAGTTACGCAAGCCTGAAAGGTAATAAAAATGTTTCCAAATATTTTTAGGATCAATATATATTGCTAATAATCACACTAAATACAAAATCTCTTTTCATTGGATTGAAAGTTTTGCATCAATATTTTTACCTATATTTTTCAAAAATTTTGCCCAATCTCTTAACCCAGTGCTTCTCAAAGTTTCAATACTTGCGGCCCACACAATTTTCAATCATAATTTTCTTCGCCCCCCCCCATATAATAACAATGCATTGAATGCAATAATATATATAATGTACTTTGACGCTAAAACTACAATACTATCTTAATTATAAGCCATTCAAATTATCAAGATAAATATTAAATTTTGTATATGTTACCTTCAAATAATAGATATTTTAAGTAAGTCATTTTTAAGTAATAGATATTTTAGGTAAATTATATACATACTTTTAAGTAATAAGAAAAGTATTATGTTGCTTTTCTTTTCTAATTTTTAAATTGCAACAGATAACAATAAAGGTGCGACGTGTATATATTTTACGTCAGAATGTATTACGTTTTGATCCCTTAAGTAAATTTTTATAATAATCTTTTATTCTCGACTTTTTGATATGCTCGAGCGCCCCACAGTTTGAGAGACACTGCCTTAACCCTTTAACGGGCACACAGCTAAAATACAATTTTCTGTGATAAAGTACTTGATAAATGTAAGGTTCTCATCCTCTATAAACATTATTTAGTAACAAAAAAAATATCTGATCGAGGGTCTTTTTCTTGGGTGGTGGCTAGACGTTATAGCCACTGCGCACTTAAGACATTTAACTTACTTATCAGGACAGAAATAATGAATTATATCACAATAAACCTTTTATGAAAAATTAACATTTATGTTGATAACTACTTCAATAACAATTAAATACAAAGTATAATTGTAATTAAATAATAATAGAATAATTGTACAACATAGAATACTTACTTAAACTACATACAGAATACTTAGAATATACATTGAAATTGGTATATATCCACATTTTATGTTTTATTTAATTTTAGTATAAAAAGTTAGAAATAAATTTTTTAATATTTTTGAGAATTTAAATTAGTTATTTCACAAATTCAATGAGTTATTTACTATGGAACGTTATAATATGCAAACGCTTTCTCCGATCAGAAAAGCTGTAATGAAAAATTTTCGAGCTGGAGAATCTTATACCACATATTGTAAACAAAGCTTGTTTATATTTCCGACCCCCAACATTCTCACATGATTCTAAGTGCTCTCTCTCGAGTGAAGAAAAAGCGAAAATTTCTAGGTTATTTTTCTGTTTTATGTGGGCAGTGGATAGAGCCTTTATATCCACATATAAATGCTTGCCAAAAACCTAGATAAAACCTTTTTTTTAATTGCAAATGTAATGCATTCAGATGAGAGAAAAGTATACTTAAGACATGTCGAAATTTTTTTTCAAAGATCAGAAATTTTATTTATAAGTTAATAAAAAAATACAATTTGTAGATTTACACCGAGAAAAATGTTTTAATTACCCATCAGAGGACATGAAATGAAAAAAAAAAGGTATCGTGTTTATCCGTATTTTTCATGCGTTTTAGCTTAAATTTAAAGCATATGGATAATAAATATCCAACACCCCTTTTGGAAAATTTTTTTAATATGTGGCTAGACCTATTAGCCACCCCCAAAAAGGGTTAACGCCGAGGAAAAGCTACGAAATTACCCCCAGTGCCAACATTTTTCCCAAGGACGCGTTGTTATGTAGGTTTTTTGGGGAGAGAAAAGTCGTGTTTTTCAACCTAGAAATTGTTTACTTTCACTTTCGAAAAGAAGGAAAAGAAAAGGATTAAATAATAAAATAAAAATTTATTATTTATTGTCAGAGTTTATAATATAATAAAAAGTACGTAATTTATATCTGCGCTGTGATATATCCAGAAACATGGTTGAACACGTAAATCAGCGTTACATTCAGTGCATTAGTAGCGAAATTCATGATGAATATTTTTCCTTGTATAAACAAGTAGTTTTCAGATCGCTCTTTTCAAAGAAGACGTTAACGGTACTAAAAAGCTGCTTAGTTATAAATTTCCTTGTTACTGGAATATATCCTTTCAATTTCCTTCCCCGCCTTTTCTCCGAAATTTAGTAAATTCTTTAGAATCAATGTCAGTGTCATTTTATTGTATTCCAAAACCGAAGGACTAGTTTAAAAAGAACAGCACAATGCAAAAAGTCATCCTTTGGAAGGACAAGTATACACGTCCGGGACAATAAACGCAGTAACTCAGCAGAACGTGTATACACTCCGGTGGCACTTAAGGGGTTAAAATGAAAATTCAATATTTTTGTCAATATTTACCAATGTACATTTTTTTTACTACATGCAAGCAAAAAAACAGACGTTTTTTTTTTTTTTTCCTTTTATCAAAGAGCAATCTTTCGAAATATGAGTTTGAACAAAGTGTTTACAAGAAAAATATATGTTCATTTTTCAATACCGTTTTCCATTGTAGAGTTGACATGGATTTAAAAGTGAAGAATTCCATTTGGATCTAAGATTTTAGAACTATTATATTTCCAGACTCTGTATTAACCAAACTCAACATAAATTGAACAATTTTTATTCATCTCTTTGTTTCTAAAACTACTGAAAAATTTTCAATATCGACTTATTTACACTATAAAAGTGTAAAAGGGATACTTTGCTAAAACCTATTCTGTTGTTATTACAGATAACTCAAAAACATATAAACTAGTTATTCCATGGAAAAATCCTGCATGTGTATCTAAAAAATTGCAATTATTTAACGCTGTGTCCTTTATTTCTAAGTGAAATAAAAGTTTCGAATTAAGGTCAAAATTTTAATGTAAGTTTTCATACTTCAGCTTTGAAAAGCTTTTCATGCAAATATATACTATTACTTAGTCATTTTGTCTAATGAATGTTTTTAACAGCACTACCGAGGTACCCATATGCCTTTAGTATTTAAAAATTCTAATAAAGAAAATGAAATCTTCAAAGCAGTATCAATAGAAAATAATTTCTATATTACATCCAATATAATTTTCTTCATTATTTAACTAAATGACGAAATGGGTCTTTATTATGAGGGAAAACTCACTGTATGGTATATACATCAAGATTCCTTTTACTTTTATTAATATACAATTTTTCGTGGGAAAAAAACAGCCGATGACTCATTTTAAATAAATAATAACAAATTTATTAGAACGAACAAATGATTACACGAAGACTAATCAACGTATATATACAAAAAAATACCACAGATTATTTACAGTAATACAAAACGTAATAATTATAAACAAGCTTTACAGTGCTTCAAAACGGCTCTCTAGCACAGTTCCACTAGCAAGAACTCGAACAGATGAAGTCTCTGTTTTATTATAGACAAATCATCAAGCAAATTCTAATCTCAACTGACTCACTTCTGAACTCCACTGGCCTTTATATAGCCTCACGGAAATTTTCAGAAGAATCGATTCCAAAGACTTCTCGCTGGTTCGTTGGCGATATAATTTTTCACCAAGGCCTAGAAAGCCATATCTTGTTCATATTAATGCTGGGAAGAATATACTTTATCTGTAAAACTCTTTTTTTTTTCACAAGCAGTGTATCATTGCAAGGAAATTATCATACTTGGTGTTGCGCCCTCTAGCGTCCGCTATGCGAAGCTAGCTTTTGTAAACCAAGGATTGAGAAAAAGAACGGAAACGATTTGTAACGAAGCGAGCGAACGTTATGTCTTATGCAGTGGTTTTTGTAAAAAATAGTTTTTAGTTTAGAAATTATACTTGTAAATAAACGCTACAATTGGCTACCAAAAGAAACCTCTTTGCTGTCAAGTCCATGAGAACCTCTCATTTAATTTAGTAACGATCACACAACTGTTAAGAACACCACACTTGGTGTGTTTCAATATATAGCTATTAATGCTGGGAAGAGTATTTTCTCCGTAAGACTCTTTTTTTTTCCACAAGCAAAATATCTTTACAAGGAAAACATCATATTGGTGTGTTTCAATATATAGCTATTAATGCTGGGAAGAGTATTTTCTCCGTAAGACTCTTTTTTTTCCACAAGCAAAGTATCTTTACAAGGAAAACATTATATTGGTGTGTTTCAATATACAGCTATTAATGCTGGGAAGAGTGTTTTCTCTGTAAGACTCTTTTTTTTCCCACAAGCAAAGTATCTTTACAAGGAAAACATCATATTGGTGTGTTTCAATACATAGCAATGAATTCTGAAAAGACCATTAATAAGAGACTGTCATGCCATCATTTTTATACTAATTACAAAATAACCCAATTTTTCACTGGTCATGGTAACTTTAAAAGCTAAATGAATAAATTTAATTTAGTTCCGTCATCTTCCGATGATTGTAATACTGGTGGTGAGGAAAATGTAGAGCATGTGCTCCTCCTGTGTTCCAAGTATGTCAGACAGAGAAAAATCATAAGACTTACTTTCAAGGGACTTAATATAATTGGCCTTTCGAATTTTCATCAACTTCTTTCCACCAAAAATGCTTTTAAGAAGCTCTGTGTGTGAATTTGTTGTTAATATTTGTAATACTTCATAACCTCAATTTTTTTTCCTTCTCTCCTTTGTAATGTGTGATTAATACTTACATCTGTGAGACCCGTGGGATACTTTGTGGTGCATGGGGATTTTATAATTGTTTTCAATTAAAAAAAAATGCTGTGAAAAGTACTGTCTCCTCAAAACTCTTTTTTTCCTAAAGCATTCTATCATTGTACGGAAAACAACATACTTAGTGGGTTTCTATACACAACAGCTTCAATATTCGTTATTTTTCATAGTTTCACTATGTGAATAGGGTTTATAGTTTTAAATAAGGAGTTTTCATATCTTTTCTGCATTAGAATTAGATCAGAAAATTAGCTATCTCTAAACTAAAATTTCCAGATTTTTTTAACGTGTTTACCGGAGAATATACTCAAGGATGTGGCAATTTATATTTTATTATTTACTTAGAATAAGTCTCCTAATCTAATGGGTAATATTGATTTTAATGAGTTTTTTATCCACAAAATAAAAAGATACACATTGTCTTTTCTTTTCAGAGTACCACGTGTACCACTTTGTAACCTCAATTTCCAAGGGAAAGAGGAGTTACAAGGGCATTTTAGATTAAAGAAAATTCTGTTATTGGAACAATTTGATCTACAGACTAGAAATTTTGACGGCATATTTCTTTTGTTGAGTACAGATCCACTAAGAACGGTATTTACGGAAACCGACTAGGAAAGGGGAGCTTAAAGGAAAAATTTAGCTTTTGAACTATTCGACCTACAGATTTGAAATTTAGAAAACATATTTTGTTTTTATGTACATAGATGAAGATCCAAGAGCGAGTTTTGTGGAAATCGACTCTGGAGTGGGGTGAGGGTTAACAAGTAAAAAATTTTGTTTTCCCAAAAAATTTCTATCCTTTTTAAAACAAAAGGAAAAATTTTCAAAAAAGTTTTCCAATACAATATGAAAACAAATGTGTATAATCATAGAACATCATGAAATACCCGCAAAACGAGACGTAACGAAAACCTATAAAAAAAATTAAAGGGGCATTTGATTAAAGGATTTTTGCGTGATGGAGTCAATTAACTATTTGCAGTTTCTGTGGGATGAGTAGGCTTGGTATTTTAACATTAGAACGTCCGGGATTTCGATTACCCTTAAACTTCCACTGGTATCGTTTTGGCCCGGTTTTTGAAAAAAATTTGATAACAAACAATTGCAGGACTACTATTCGGTAGGATTTAGTTTTAAGACTTTTTAATATTATTTCATGTGATTAACATATTTTATCACCCTTTATATCATAAAAAAACGCGTTGTTTTTATGTTTCGCTTTTTTTGGGGGGCCACTTTTATAAAAAACATTTCCTAAAAATATTTTAAAATGAAAACTGCAACGAAATACTTCGACACAACAATTTTAGAAAAATAGATTTGTTTCCACTGTTAACCCAATAACACTGTATTCAAGGTCAAATAAATGTGCGATAGTACTTTGAAAAGTTTTTTTTACTAATGTTAATAGAGGGGCACTATTTATGATGTTTGCCTTTGTTCAAAAGCCCCAGTAGACGTTCTAGGTATATTTAGGTGTAAAGTTTTTCCTAATTAACCTAGGACCACAAAACGTTTATTGTGTAATTACCATGGAAAATAAATAAAAGTCATGAAAAATTTTCAAATTCTCTGTATAAATGCTGAAAGGAGAGCAAACTAAACAGGCTCCGGTGTCAAATTGACACCGATGGACGCTCTAGTGTTAAATCTACATTTGTTTTGTAACGTAAACACCCCCCTCCCCCAAACATGAAATAAGTAGCAAGACAGAAAGCAAAACATTAACACACGAAGATCACGTGACGTTTACAAAAGCAACCTTTGTTCGCTCCCAAGATCTCGTCTATTTATAGTCGCAGTCAACCGGATTTTTTTAGAATCATATGATTTCCGGCAAAGGCTTTTCTAGTTTGTCATAAAATGAGGGTGATGCAAGATTGCATCATACTGGTTTAAAAATACATAAGATTGAGTTTTTGAATGGTATACTTATGGTTGTTTCCCTTTTTTGGGCGTAAAAAAAAGATGGAAAGTTTGGGGGGTCAAGATCTTTATGTACTTCTTCCAAAAAAATTTTTGAAATTTTTACACATATTTAGTAAAAAAAAAATCTTTCATCTCAGAGATTTCACTTAATAACTTAAATAAAACTGCAGACGTTTATCTTTGTTAATTCACACTTACTAAAATAGGGCCAAAAATTTAAAACAATTTAAAAAACTTGAAACATTCAAACCCTTTTAGGTATTTCCCAAAACTTTAAATCAAGAGTTTCAGATAAAACACGAATCTTTTAAATTTCATCTTTTGAATGATCATTTGCCAATGATCCGGTAACGATTCGGCAAATGCTGTATATTCATTGAATGCTACGAAATGATTGTCTCAGCAATAAACGTATATTTGCGATAAGAAAGGATAATAGCAGATTCCTTCTTATTCCACAATGAACTATATTCCCGGTGGTCACATGATAAATATAAAATCACGTGTTCTTCATTGAATTCAAAACAAACTGACATTAGACTTTCACTTGTGATTCTAATTTGAAATTTAGATAAAATTTCAAATTTGATGATTGGGTAAAGATGTTCAAGTTTTAAAATTCTTCAACTGTTTTTCCAGATCAGATTAAAAAAAGGATTCTTATGTTACACATGTACTTTAAAATCAAGTGTAATTTGCTTACCTAAGTAAGTTGCTGTTGTTGACAAATATGTAAATTTTTAGAGAAAATTTCCGTGAAAGGCAAATATTGGCAACAGTAGATGCATGAACTGATTGGAGGATAACACGTGATTGTATCTATCATGTGACTATGACGTCATAGGAATTTATGAACCTATTGGCTAGAAGCACGTGATTGTCATTATCATGTTACTATGATGTCACATGAATTTAGCCCATCGTAGTTTTTGGAATACGATAAATTATTGACTAAAGTGTGTACTATATTAAAAATTGTAGAATATGTTAGAAGTACAACAAATTTTAATTGGTGGTCATTATTCATCATTAAAATCAAATTAAATCTATAAGTATTCAAAGCGTAAGACTGTCTACCGGATCGGAACATCTGCTCATGCACCTCAGCACCCAAAGTCACCAAAACTGAGATGGGCACAGTAGGCTTTAGCCCTACAATGGGCTGTTGCGCCACTGCGTTTGAGTCAGTGTTCCAAGAAGTAATACGTGCGTATTTCATTAACTTAATATTTCTTTTGGGTATTACGGTGTTTCAAGTTAAAAATAAAATTATAATAATTGTCTTAAGTTTTTTTTATATAAAAATGGATTATATTTTCTATATAATCTTAGTTGCCAAACAAATGTGATTGTAAATATATTAATTAAGATCTGAAATCATTAGACTTGATATTTTGATTCTGTTTGATAGAGAGTCCTATAAATCCTATATTTTGATAAAATTTCACTGTGACAGTAAAAAAAATAAATTTTTAATTAATTAAGTATAATTATTACACAAGTACGTATAAATTATTCAATCACTATCAAAATATTTTCAAAAAATTAGCAAAATGAGTCTTTTTATATAAAATTACCCACATCAATGAGAGACTAAACAAACCATCAACAAATAGTATCTACATATTAGAAAACTTTTGAACCTTTAATATTTTGAAATTAAAACTAATATTGACATATAAATGTTTCATTTCTGGTTGCATAACATCATGTATCAGACTTTCTAATCGCATCTTCAAATAGAAAAGGTAATACTGAAGAAGACACCGTGACATATATTTTTGAACGTACTGTGTTACTCAAATTTCTACACCTTTTCTGACAAGCTTTGCAAATCCATTTTGTGTATAAACAACACTATTTTTAAATGATTTCCTAGAGTTTTATAATTTTCCTGCATGAACATAAGCATTAAATTGCATAGTTTTCTGTATAAATCAGCGTTTCTCAAACTGCGGGGCGCGCCCCCTTAGGGGGACGTGATAACTCTAAGAGGGGGGCACGAGCCTATTGAAAAGTCGAAAACAAAAGATTATTTAAAAAAAATTATTAATTTACTGAAAGTAAACAAAAAAAACTTTCTGACATAATAAAAAATAAAATACACATTTACACTGATATAACACATTTATAAATGTATCAGTACTGCACAATGTATTTTATAATTAGTTTAACAATACTAAGTTAAGAACAAGTTTAATAATCCTCAGTGACCCCACAAGGGCTTCTTATATATAAAATTATGTTCAAAAATTATCAATTATCTTAATAATTTGTAATGATTACAATTAATTCTTTAACTGCCGATTAAAAGTTACATGATTCGGTTTCAAATGTCCCCGTTTTCCACATAGGCACACGCATGTGATGTATGCGGGAAGGAGGAAGGAAAAGGAATAAATTAAAAACCTTCTCTGAAATAAGTAAATCCTTCGCAAACATTGTCAACGTCCTTTTATTGCATTCCAAAGCATTCGGAATAATTTTATGGATAGCAGTGCACAGAGAAGATCGCACTTCAGAAAGACGCATATATATGTCCGGGATAATTAACGTTTTAACTGTGTGAGACGTATATATACGCCAATGACACTTAACAGGTTAAAGTCGTATTGCAGTTTTAGCGTCAAAGTGTAGTATTATTAAATTTAAAACTTTGTTATTGTATAAAAGGGGGGCGAGGTGAAAATTCTGATTGAATATTGAGTCGCAAATGGTGAAAGTTTGAGAAGCGCTGGTATAAATTAATCCCTCAATAAAGTCTCTTTTTGTTCTTTTTGCAGCTATTTGGTAATTAAAGACTTATCTTGCCATTTTCAAAGGTTTTTTTCCTTGTTTTAAATCTAAGATTAATAGAAAGAAATTTCCCCATTTTAAAAATAAAATTAAAGCTTCTTTCAAAAAGGGGAATTTGATTAATGATGTTAAAAATGATGTTTTTTTTTTAAAAAAAAAGCCATGAAAGATGAAAAAGGTTCCAACCTACATTCACATTAAGTTATTCAAAGGTTTTTGCGATGTTGAATTATCTGTTAAACTTTGCAACCCATTTTCAATATTACGCCAATAACGTAATTACATGAATTACAAATTTATCAATTAAAAGTACCCCAAATTGCTTTATAAGATTTTTTAAAGCAAACAGTTTTTTTCGCTTTTTCTGCCCCCCATCCCCCCTTGATCATTAAAGGAGGCAATACAAAAAGAAAGACGCATTTAGAAATTGATTTCAGATCAAGATAAAAACTTTTTTGTATGCGAAAAGAAAGAAATCCTTTCCATTTGAAAGAAAAAAGATATTTTCGAGTAGGTGTACAAATATAAGAAGGTAAAATATTCTCCTTTTTTATTACTCTGTAAAAAAATTAAACTATTCATGATAAATATTTTTGTAATGAAAGGATAATATAATGACAAATAAAGAAGGATTTTTTTTTTTATTGTTCTACTAAATTAACTAAACCCATGTACTTTTCTGCTTTTTTAAATTATTTTCAATAATTATAACACAGCAACAGGGAAATCTAACATTTACCTTGTCCTATATTCCAATTCATACAATGTTTTGGAAGAATGTTTCCTTATATAAAGAATCGCGTCATAAGTCATTATTATTTTTTTAATTTATGCTCGTCTCCGACCTTTCGGTCATAAGTCGGCAAGCAGACCAATACAATGTAGAACGATAAAAACAGTCACCAAAGGCACAGGAATAGAGTTTAAAAGAAACTCAGTGGCGTAACAGCTCATAGAGGTCACAGACCTACTGAACCCAACTCTGTTTTCATGACCTGAGACACTGAGGTGAATGAGAAGATGTTCCGGTCAAGTGGCCTGTCTAATGCGAAACCCTTAGTGAGATCCTATGCAAGCTTGGTACTTACTATCGAACCACTGAAGGGATGAAAAGCTGAGTCGACCTTGTCGAGCCTGCGGTTTGAGCCCCGGTCCTGCGGTGTGGAAGTGCAATATGCTACCACTATGGGCACTGGGCTTCAGAGTTTAAAGTAGCAGGACATATATTGAAAGGATCCCTATTCATGGGCATATCAAAATCACAAAGAGTGCAGAATTTGACTCTGCCATTCCCATTCTACACAGAAAATCCTGTAAAAAGTCGTGTGTGTGACCACACACATACATACACATTAGCTAGTCTAAAACAGTCTACACTGACCACTCTAAGCAAGGAACCTGAAATTCATGTTCATGTTTTCAGAAAAGAGCTCTATTTTTTTCCTGAAGCACTCTCTCTATGTATAGGCTGGAACGTTTTGATTTAAGGTATGCGACTACTTATGACAACTTTTTTTTGAAAAAATGAAGATATGGAGATTTTTTTGTGATTTTTAGATTTATTTAGTATATTTTAAGGAAAAAATCGTAAAATTGAAAACAGACATTTTTTTTATCATTATTAAAAGGGAGAAAAAACTGGTTAAAATGTATAAAAAATTACATAAACGGGGCCCACTCTGTACAAAAATGTTTTGAACAAATTCTCAACTTTTCAATTTTAATAATTTACTTTGTTATTCATGTTTGAAATGACCTTCAGGTTAATACATATTTTAATTATTACAGAAACTAGGGCACTGTATCTTAGTGACTATATGAAATTGCTTAAAAAAAACAGTGATTATATTCACATAAAGGACTGTAAATATTGAAATAAAACAGTGATTGATAAATCTGAAGGACAAAACACTTCTACTGTTATGCAAAATATTCACAAAAAATTTCAGCAAATTATTTTCAAAACTTTTTGAGCAATCGCTGTCCCCGTTTGAGTTTTTCGAAAAAAACACATTTCGAGTAAAACACATTTTAATGTTTGACATCTCGTGTTAAGTTATGGCATCTGCTTTTACTTAAACACTTGTAGTTTTTTGTTCTAGTGAATGGAAAATAAAAAGCTTGGTATTTTTATTAAGCTAATAAGATGGTCTATAAAATAAAATCATAAAAAAAAATTTGTCAATTTTTGAAAAAAAATCATGATTTTAGGGTAGTCTGATACCTTAATGTTGCAGGATATGTAACTCTTACTACATTTTTCATCAATCATTATGACAAATATAGTAATTACCTATATTGGTGCACACATTTCTTTGATCAAACATCCAACCAAAAATGTTTTTCATCAATGATACATTATTACGTACTGAAAATAATAATTTCTATACCAACTGCAATACAATGCTTTCAAAACCCCTTTTCAAACGTACAACTTTCTTCAAATTTATCATTAAACCCTTCTGCATTTTTTCGTGGAAACACGGGTGTTTTGGGAAACGAGCTGGCCGATTTGTTAGCAAAGACTGCCACCAAAAGCGAAATAGGCCTTGCCATTAAAGTTCCTAAATCCTTTTACAAGAAGGTTATGACCAAAAGTATGGGTGAGTCTTGTAGCTAAGAATATCTCATTTTAAGTAAAGGGAGCTTAACAAAGAAATATTTCCATCCATTAATAAGATTGTCTTACCATCACTTTTTACTAATAACAGCATAACTCAATTTCACGCTGATTATTGCAGTTTTTAAAGTTATCTGAACAAATTTGATTTGGTTCCGTCATCTTCTTACGATTGCTGTATTGGTGCTCCTTCTGCATTCCAAGTTTGTCAGAGGAAGAAGATCCTAAGACTAGCTCTCAAGAGCATTTACATAAAGTGGCTTCCAGATATTCACCAATTTATTTCCACTACAAGTGCCTTTGATCATTTCTTGAAATTCACACATTGCAAACATTTAGAATCCTTCATAACTTTCAAATTTTATTTTTTATTTTTTTGTAATGAGTTTCATACTTACATCTGTAAGCCTCACGCAATACTTTGTGGTACACGGGGAATTATAAATGTTTTCAATAAATATAATGTGTTTTCCTTATTAACTTTATGACGGGGCTTTATCGTGCCTTCTATTAAAAAACCTCTTGGGAAATCTTTGGGGCTAGAATGGCAATTCTTTCCAACCAACCCAAGAAGAGAAAGTGATTATGCAGATTAGGAAGTGTATATATTGGAACTTTAGTATTCGCTTGGGGTTCTAAGAATTTTAAGAGGAGGTTTCAGTAGTTCTAATAAGGAGGTCTAATAGTGCCAGTGAAGTTCTCTAGGATAGTACTAAGAGAATTATAAGAGAAGTTCGAAACCAGAAGATTAACTATTTGCCGGATCAAGTTGGATCAATGAATAAATTGACGATATAAGGACCGTAGCTGTTCGCCGTGGATTGATTGATTGATTGATTGATTGATTACTAACGTCACACTGTTTAGCTACACGAGGGCTTTTGGCGACGGACCACGTAATTTTGAACCATGGTCAAGTGACGTGGACGACACCTGAGCTGGCACCCCCTCTCCTAACTACCACACCACACCAACGGGAGGACGTTTCAGCTCTCGATAGATTTAACGTGCATCGCTGCCTTACACGGCGGGTCTTTAGTGGCACTGGGCTCGAACTCATGACAAGGCAAACCACGGTCCGATACCTATACCACTCGGCTACCGCGGCCACTGTTCGCCGTTGAATAGCGGTAAGAAAGTTTAGATTAAGCTTTAAAACTAGAGCGGATTCTAGTAAATTAGGAAATCATCTATAAGTATAGATTTGGGGGTTTATTGCGCTATTTGTTAGTATTCTATGTCATATCACTCCTGATCATAAGCCTCCTAGACTAGTATTGTTTTGCTGAATATAAATTGGAATAATAATAAACTAATTTTATTATGGAAGCGTTTGGTGGTCGATCTTGTATCCCCTCAAGCCTATGTCGTGTGGATGAAGAGTTGATACCCACAGCCCGTGGGCTATCATAACTTCACAAGTTTCACTTTCATTTACTAGGTCAAATAACAACTAAAAGCAATCCTTCTTTCAACAATAGGAAAATTTTTGATAAAGATTCGAAAAAAATTGTATAAAACTCGTCGTTATCTTCTAAGAAATAGGTATTCTGAGAAAAAGGTACTACAAAGATAAAAAGACACTCAGAAGGGAATTTTATACCTGTTTTTATTGAAAAGCAAATGCAGCTTGACGGAACTGATAATGGAAGGGGAACTTCGATCTCTTCTTTCCATTCTTTCTCAAGTGGGGGTGGGAGGCGTGTGTTTTGTGCCAGGAGGTGGTTAATGAGACCATGATGGATGGAGCTTAATTATTGGCTTTAATGGCTGTCGGCTACTGAGCGAGAGCGCGAGGATTGGAGAAAGGTTGTTTCAGGAATCGAGGTTACTTTCTGGGTTGCATATAATGGCTTTTCTGGGTTGTATACTTGTGATCTTAAAAGATTTTATTAAAAGCGGAAGTACTTTTGAGATGTATGCGTTTTTGACATTATTAACTTAAAAATAGTAAATTAGTTGCCCTAAAATGAAAAATTAATGAAATAATGAACTTGTAAATAAAAAAAAATTGACTCCATTTAGGGATTGGTTTATTTCAGTTTATTTTCTTGGTTATATAATTAAAATTATTGCAGAATTTTTTTTTTCAAGAGAGCAGTGAATTTATATAAAAATATATTGATAAATATACCTAAAAAAGTTAAACCACAGTTTGTTTAATTAAATAATTCAGAAATCTATAAGCTAAATGTTCAAAGAAGAAAAATCAGTAACAATACTACAATACTACAGTATGAATATTAACCTTTACCAGACCGACGGTCCATATTTCAACCGAAAAGGCTTCTAGGACAGGGGTCTCAAACTCGTAACCCAGCCAGTATATCAGCACACAATAATATCTAATTAAGAGTATCAAAATATCTCCCTAAATATAGAAAAGACAGTAGAAAAAAAAGAAATGCCAAGTGTCAGGATGTAAACATTAAATTTTTCTTTTATTTATATTTATTATAATGTATTAATCGAAATAAACTTATGTTTCCATGAATAATGATTACTTTTTGTAGCCCACCTTAAGTTAAACCTTGTTTGTTTGGCTTAAGTTAGCCTCTTTGAGTTTGACACCTTATTCTAGGATATCGTGTGGTCTGTTAAATTCCGTAAACATCGATCTTTTGACCAAACTTGTTTTTTCAAGTGAAGGGCAGTAAGAATTTTTACCTTATTTTCTGACCGCAAAGATTCTCACTACTCAGTTGAACAGCACCTTATGTTATTGTTATTATCTGATAACACGCTATAGTGACATCATTGACTAAGAAAATTGGGAAATAACTCAACCTAAAATTCCTTTTATATGGAATAGTTTCTTCTTAAGATTATCCGTCCCTTAAAGGTTAATTCATCATCATTTTTTGACCGAATTGTTTTCAAGGGCTCACAGGACTCTTAAATTGTAAATTTTTCAACTTTTTGAAAAAATATATATTAAAGCCTCAATATTTCTTAATATTTTTTTACCAAAATTGTGTTGATACTGCAAGAACTTCCGAAGTTATTGAGAAATAAGTAGTGAAATTTAAACGAAACTCTATCTTTTTCTTATCTTTAACTTCATTTTTCGCAAAACAAAAGATTTTAGCTTCCGCGCAGGATTTCGCAGAAACTACTTATGACATCAATTTGAAATTTTATACACGTGTTCAAAATACAGCTCTTCATAACTTATACAACAATTTTCAAAAACAAAAGTTAATAGAATTTTTTTATTTGAATTTTAATTTATTTTTCCTTAAAATTTTAAAATTTTCGTTATAATTGTATTTAAAAAAAAATTTCCTCTAAATTTCTTAAAAGTTAGTATAACTTCAAAAGTGAACATTTTTATACCAAATAAAATTAATTTTGAAAATTTTGTTCAATTTTGTACTTCAAAATCCTGCGTATGGTAAAATACTAATTTTTCATATTTTTGAAAAATTGTCCAATTTTTATTTCTTTATAACTTTTTTAATTTTTTCTCAAATTCTCTGAAAATTTGAGAAATATTGCAAATATATATGATTATTATGTGGTAAAAATTTCAAATTATTGTTTTGTTTTATAGCTAAATTACATTGGTTTGAAGAAGGATGTTTTTTTCAAGTGCACGGATATCTGTTGAGGCGATGGTGGACCCCTTCACAATGTCAGATTTCGGTCAAAATTGCGATTTTGGTTTTTTATACTAATACTATACCTTATATTTCATTGAATAATTATGTCGAAGACTTCTGTCATTTTGATTAATAATTACTGAATTATTTTTTACTTTAATCAAATAAAAGTTTAAAATGCACTTTTCTTAGCTCTCAAATTTTCTCTTTTCATTGTTACGTAAAATGCTCCTTGCGTTTTAAATTACGTCATATCTCTTTGAAATTTTCACAACTTATAAAAGAAGATACAGTTCACAAATTTATGCATTAGTTTTCTAAAAAATTTAACGGATCCTATTTTGTGCTGTTTTGAATGCCTTGAATGTGTGATAATTGGTGAAACATTTTATATAGTATATAAAATTAATTTTATTCCATTAAATTTTATTCTGAATTTAAAACCCATGCACAGATATATTTTCTATTAGTTCACAAATATATAAAACAAAAATTATGTACATATATTAAAAACTAATGCGCAAGGAGCATTTTTAAAAATAGTTTTAAAAAATTTTAGAAAAAAAAATCAGCTGATAATACTTTTTTTGAAAAAATACATTTAAATTGTGAAATATAACAATCCTTTACTGTATTGATTCTATTTTCAGCTAATTAAGCTAACAATTTAAGAAATTAGTTTCAATGGTCCACCGTCCCCTTAAGGGCCTTGTGAGTTCTTAAAGAGTAAATATTTCATGAATGTGACGCGAGCCAAAGGTCGTGGGTGTGAGAGTGTTCAAGGAAGAAGCAGACATAAACATAAAAATAGCTACTTTTATCCTATTTTTAACACTTTATGAAATATATAATTTTATAACTTAACGCTGGGAGCAATACGAAATCAAAACCACCAATCGGATGTACTAGATTATTGAAATTCACTTATCTGGATTTGAAGCTCCTTGTTATGATCCTTCTCGAAGCTCGATTGATCGGTCAGCTCCAAGTTTGTTTACTTTCACAATTCCTGGTGGATACGACGTCGATTATGAATCTTAAGACGCTGGACCACACTCAGTTGCTGTTCATTTTACCTAATACTTGGATTTCACGCTTAAGGATTAACCATGAATCTCACATACTCAAAGACAGGTACTTAAATAGCAGATACATTTGCACAAAATCAAGTCATCTCTACGGAAAGAGGTTTTTAAACTAAACAATGTTAAAGAATATTTTCCCCTTGAGGATTAGTAGAAGAACCTGAATAAGACCCGTTACAAATTCATAATAAAATACCATCCATACATAAGGAATGAAGTATTGGGAAAAAGAGAAATCAGAGAGGTTACAGCTCAACTCAATTCTTTCTATAAAAAATGTACCGAAACAAATCGCTGAGTCTTAAAATAGCTCATAAATCAAAAACAGTACGTTTGTTTGGTAAATATATAAGATTTTGACATTTTCAACGGATTGTCTTTGAAGAAATTTACATTTCATTATGTACTACTTCATATAAATACATTTTAACCATTTGTAGCTTAGTGCGGACTGTAGGCAACACACCATTCTATCACCTGCAAATTCATGGAATTAATTTCAAAATGTAATCAGACACTATAGCCCACAGTTTACACTGTGAGGTAACGAACTAGTACCAAAGAATTCAACTAGACGGCGTTTCATGTCGCAGATTGAAATTGGCTATTCGACTACAATATTTGTGAGAAATGCTAGGCAAATGCTATTTGTAAAAATGAAGGGTTTGAAATTACTTCAAAAGTGAATCAGAAGTATCTGTCTTCCCTACCATGTGCTACTGCACTACAGATTTTAAGCCTTCAACTCGGTATTCTCTCAAAACAACACTTCACCACCCATCCGGTATAGTGGTTAGTGACGCTGACTACGTTCCCGTAGCGTCTGGGTTCGAATCTCGGGTAAGACAATGATGTTTGTGTTGTAATCTTTCTCTTCTTTGTGATATGTGCTTCACGCTTGCTTCTATGTCAGCCCACGTGTGATACTTTACGGTGCACGGGGCTATAAATGTTCTCAATAAAAAAGAAAAAACACTTCCTGTTTTTATAATTTTCTTCATAAATAATAATAAAAAAAATTAAAATATGGAAATACAAGTATTTTATTTTCTGTTATTATCGCGAATCCAAAAAAATAAAATAAATGCAAATTTATAAGTGATAAAAGGTGTGATATGGTGACCGTATCTTTGATTGTCAGCGTGAGCTATAGGTGTAGGGTTTGCAAAAGGAATAGACATTTTTGATTCTTAATATGACTTTATTAAGAATAGAACTTAAATGTCTAACAATTTAGATAAATTTAATTAAGTGAGAATCTATAATGAACAAACACACAGTGATAGTTAAACCGAATAGCGTAACTTAGAACACTATAATTATTTAATTTGCCTACTCTCACTTCTAATAATATTACAATCCTAATATCAAATAATCATTCCTACCTTAATCCAAACTTAGATTCGATCTGTATGAGAAACGTCTGGGCGCGCGTGCAATGGTATGCACCTTGTTTTAATGGCTGGGTTTCCAGGTAACTTCACGATTGGATGTCAATTCACACTAGTCTCTTTCACACATACCATTTCCCAAAATTGCCATTTTACTTACTGAAACTTCTGTTACTTTAAAAGCTATCTTATTTTCATTTATTTTTCACCTTTCGCTTCTTCGGCTTTGGTTGGAAAAGAGTTGCCATTAATCTTGGCCCCCACAGAACCCTGAGGTTATGCTAAATAAAAGACGCGTGAGCCCGTCACAAAGGTTAAGAATACTATTTCTATGCCTCATCTATAGTCTTGAAGATAGCCTCGGGCCAAATCTTAAAATCGTTTTCTAATAATTAATTTTGCCAAAAGAAATAATAGTTGTATTCATAAAGTTTGCACTCTGGTGCAATCAATTGGTTCAATTGCAGCAACAAATTAGAGATGATGACAAACACCGTAAAGAAGAGAGCTTGTTTTCAGCACTAATGAGACCATCTGACATGAAGGACGAAAAAAATTTAAGTACACATCTCGTGATTTCAAATATGAATATTTGAAAAAGGAAAGATGGAGAATATTGGTAAATTGCGGGAATTTTTTTTAATGACTTCTTTATATCCCTGGAGTAACGGACTATTCAATCATGGCTTTTTAAAGTTAGCATGAAATAAAAGCTATTTTTCTTGATGATGTTTTGCATCTTGTAACCTTCAGCAAAAATTCTTCAAGTGTCTCTATTTTATTTGTGGTTATGTATTTTTAATATTAGTGAGAGGAAAAGGAACAAATTTTTGCTTTGTTAGTGATACTAACAAGGGAAGGGCACGACCAAGGGTATTCATCTAGGGACGAGACTTTGTGTAATAGTAGTACTCCTTTAGGGTGTTCAACCTTCCGAATGGCCAGTCAGTTCGGAGAAAATAGTCTTCGAAATTCACACTTAGCTTAGCTTATACAGTTAAATTACAATTTGAGTCAGAAATGCAGTAGCATAGGTGGTAGAGTACCTGTT
>BMAV01026028.1:0-11817 GCA_019973955.1 Trichonephila inaurata madagascariensis | reverse complement strand
TATTTTGTATTCTAAATACTGTAAAACAATTACTGTAATTATATAAATAGTTATATTATATTTTACAAATATAATTATTAATAAATAACAATTATTATAAAAATATATTATAATAAATATTAAATGATTATTTATATAAAAATTAGTTACAGATAGTTTTATAATATGAAATAAAATATATTGCATACAAAATACTATATATAATATTATAATAATATATAAAATATATTATAATAATTATTTATAAGAAAATTATTTTATAATTAATATAATAAAATAATGCATATTCAGTATTATATATTATTAATTTAATTATTTTATAATTTTATAAAATATTTAATAAATCTTTTTTAAATAAATTTATTTAATTGTAAAAATAATTAAATAAATTAGAAAAATAAAACAAAAAAACCCGATTGCGCGACTCCAACTTTGGTCAATCGAGTGGCAAACAGGTACTCTACCACCTATTCCACTGCATCTCTGACGCTAACTGAAATTTAATTGTATAAAAGCTAAGTATGAATTTCGAAGGCTAATTTCTCTGACTGGCCATTCGGCGCTAATACATTGAGGGTTGAACACCCTAAAGCCGTCTCGTCCCCCAAATGAATTCCCTTAGTCATGTACTCCCCTTGTAAGTAAGAAGCAATACTTTTATTGTAGACTGCATATATTTCAATATTTGAATTAATTATAAAAGCCTAATTCCATTTTAAATTTTTTTTTATCTCCAATGGGGCTGCAGATTGGTATTTACTATTACAGATGAAATACATTCCCTAAGAACTAATATCCTTTTTAGTGCGACATTATATAGGTGGAATACCAATCACTGCAATGTAATTTTGATGCCAAGTTTCCTCCCTAGAGGGAGGCACCTGAGATCTGAGGATGTGAGAAATGGTACTAGGAATATATTTTCGCTGAAAGCACCGAAACCAAACAGGCACTCAAAGAATCTTTAGCATCCCACAAAATCATATGATATAGACGCTATCAATTTTCTGCATCTTGAAAATGCACTGATTTGGGCGGGGGTCGAACCCGTAACCTTAGACGTTCAAGGTCAGCGACAAACTAACTACGCCGCCAAACGGGCATTCCATATAAAATATTACTTTTAATTAAAATCTTTCAGCATTCTTTTAATATTTGTTTTCGTTTCAGCCTCATGGCCACGGTAGTTATGGTCACTAACTCATTACCAGCATTACCTGAGACACTACCTGACTATCAAGTACCTGAAGACACTACAGACCCACCATGTAGATGGGCTGATGTGCGTTAAATCTGTCGTGACTTAAAGTCCTCACGTTGATGTGGTGTGAAAATTGGGTAGAGTGGGGTTCCAGCTCAGGTGTTGTCCTCATCACTCGACTAGGTTGAAAATTACAAGGCCGGTAGCCAATAGCCCTCGTAGTACTTCAGAATGTGATGTAAATAAACACTTGATGAATCCTTTGTTTCAGTCTCTACTGAATATTATATATATATATATATATATATCTGACTTCTTCATTTTTTATAATATTAAACACCCAAATGCAATATGTTGTAAGACTTACGAATCCTTTTCAGAAATAAAGTTTGAACTTTTTTGTGTATGTACTCAATATTTTGAAAGTTTTTTATTATTAATGCATCACTCGATAAACTTCAGATTTTCAAATAAAACAATAATGTGAGCTTGTGTGGAAAAGAAGTAAATTACATGCATTTAATACTATACAATACCTATATTTAATAAAGATAAGTGTTATTTTTAAATATCTTTCCACCTAAACCTCAATTCAGTAAAATAAATAAAATCATAAAACTTTTTTGGATTTGATATTAATTTGAGTACATTAAAATCCTTAATTCAGGTTCTTAATATGTAATTCCTTGTGTCTTATTTTTTGATATGTTAATATAGACCTTAGGAAACGATTTGACTATTTATTTTAAGTAAACAGTGTGTATAATTAATTTTATAGTTAAATTGCTTTAATTAATTAATTAGCTCTAACTAATTAAATTTCCCAAAATTGAGTATTTTTTTTATGTATATCCCTTAATTTTTAATGCAATGATCCCCAAAAAAATATTGTATGAAAAAACTGCAGTAAATCATAATATGGTAGATAAAGGGTTAAGACAAACAAAAAGACTTAAGTGCTGATTTTATAATTGCTAAGAAGGTGGAAAACATTTAAGGAAGAATTCTTTTCTTGTAGTATCATAATACTTTATCCCATCAAGTCTACCGAACTTTAAATTTTTTAATATAAACTTGTATATTAAAAAATTATTCTAAAAATCTTATTTTTTTATACGAAAAAAATACTGAATATAAAGTAATTATGTCGCTTGTGGTATTTGAGACTTAGAATGGAATGTTCTTTTTTTAAAAACATTCCAAATTTTACATGGTTAAAAATTTGGGAATGTTCCGCCTCACATTAATCTTATGCTACTAAATTACAGACTTCATCAGAATTTTTTTTTCAAAAAATTGTATTTTCAATAGATTACTTAAAAAATAATTTAGGAATTTAAAAATTTCCATTACAACATACAATAATAAGAGTCTTTGTCAAGTTATAGTGCTGGAAACCAGATATAAAAATCCTTTTTGCTGAAAAAAAATTATTTTTACAATAAAAATTTTCAATAAACATTATGTAAATCAACATATTACACTAAGGGTAATTCTTTTATTCTTATAAAAACATTTTGAAATTGGATCCTATTTTTTAACACTGGGCAAATACAATTTTAACACAGAATGGAATCTTCCTGTTCAAAATGTTTATTTTTATGTAACAACAAAACAAGCCAGACGGAAAAGTATTTATACGTTTGTTGTTCGAGACTGTCAACAAATAAAAGTGTAACTGGTATAAAACATAACATACAAGCTAAAATAATTCTCCCGTAAAATTAGATATCCGTATAAAAGTGACAAAATCTGCCCATATATTCAAATATCTTGCGTAAATTTATTACAAAATACATTACTCTCTTTTCTGGAATAAGCCTTGAATTATTGGAAACAAGTGAAAAATATTTGTTATGCCATTTCATTTTCACATAAAACCAACATAATTTTTTTTCTTGTAATGAAAATTCGTAAAAAGAGTTGTGGAATGTGAAGCGTTGCTGTTAAAATATATTTATATTTGTGGAACAATAGCTTTGCTAAAAAAAAAAAAAAAAAAAAAAAAAATGGAATTATCAGCTCAGGATTCTGTAAGGAAGGGAGTTTTTTTCTGTGATAAGTTTAATATAAAAAGTATGATTTTGTTGATAAAAAAGATAAATCTATCCTCACTGACTATGAAACACATATTGACCAAATGCTTTGCTTTGCTTTGAATTTCCCGATGTATTTTTTATATTATTTAAATCATATATATAAAATTTCACTGGCATGTGTGGTGGCGGAGTTCTCCCATATCGCTAATATCTTGGAATACTCTTTTAAAAGAAATTGTGCACAAGTACTATGAAAATGTAGAGTTTATTAGTAATTCCTCGATGAAATACTGTTATGAAATATCTTTGAAAAACAACAAACTTTATTGATGGTAGATGTGAAATACTTTTTAATATAATTCGAATGACTAGAAATTATAAGCAAATGATTAAAGCATGTGGAACAGCTTGATGGGTTTTAAAGCTTAATTTAAGGTATCCGACTACGTTCGGAACCGTGATTTTAAAAAGGCGCATAAATGGATAATTTTCATGATATTTGGTGTCACTTAGATTAGAATACATGTACAAAATTGTTTTAAGGACCAAAAAAAATTATTAAAATACAATGTGTGTGTTTCGGCTAAAAATTAACTTAGAATAACCTTTTTTCAAAATGTTCTCTTTTTGTGAAAAATGCTTTTATTATAATAATATTTTGCCTGTATATAGCTCAGATCTCTGTACAGAGGCTCAACTATGACTTTTGAAAAATTCACATTATTTTCAGAGTTACAACCATCTGAAATAATTATCGGCGTTTTTTTCTTAAAATTGCTCCCCTCTGTTGTCGTAAAATATGGATAAACCCGCTTCTAAGTTATGTATTTCAAAAATTCTAATTGAGCCTCTGTACAGAGGTCTGAGCTATAGACAGGCAAAATGATTATTATAATAGAAGCATTTTTCACAAAAAGAAAATATTGTGAAAATTTTTTATTCTTTCATTTTTTGTCAAAATATTGTACTTAAATAATTTTTGATTGTAATACTATTCTTAAAACAATTTTATATACATTTTCTAATCTAAGTGACACTAAATATCATAAATATTATCCATTTATACGCTTTTGCAAAATCACAGTTCCGAAAGTAGTCGGATACCTTAAAAGAATGCAAGAAGTATATAAATTAAAAAATTTTTTTTTTGTGGATACAATTATTTATATGGCGAAAAAATTGGGACAACGTCTGTTTTTGGAAATGGTGATTCTTTCTCTCTCTTTTTTTGGGAATTATATTACATTCTTTACAAATAATTCTTTATTTGTTATTCTTTCCTCTATTTTCTCGAAAATATTTATTAGATTCAAGCCTTAATGAAATCATAATAATTTATGGATTTATATAAAGTTTTGCCATACAAATAGATTATGAAACTATGTTTAACTTTCGTATAATTTAATATTTAATTTGAATGCCTTTTATGTCGGATACCTTAAGTTTATAAAAGATTATTTAATAAACAACCACAAATTCATGTCTCTGATAATTCGAAGTCAAAATTTTCTCCACGCACACAAATAGCTTTATTGTTACCTTTTTATTAAACAATAATCAAAGCTTTTATTTATTTATTTTCTTGACGGCATGTCTTTTGCGAAAAATGAGCTACAATATTTTAAAATGTATGAAAATTGTTATGAATCTCATCTAAGATTCATGAAAATACTACTCCTTGTTCAATATATAATCTTAAGAAATTAAAACTTTAGTACTGGCATCTTATATAGACTTTTGATAAATGTACAAAACACACTATCAAATATTTAAAACCATTTGCATTATTTTCTAATTCGGTGTAAATGAATAAATTGATAAAAAGAATTTAGTAATTATTAATAAATTTCTCTCCAAATCTTAATTTACTTCAAAGCTTTCATGTTTCAAACAAGTGTAACAAAAGTTGCATGCAACGCTTTTAGAATTTAACAATTTCATTACTTCATTTCAAAACTTGAAACTCATTTGAAGTATACTTCAAAAACTCTCATTTACTTATAATTTTCAAATAAATCTTATGAAATTCTTATCTGATCTTATAAAGCAGGGAGTGTGTGTGCATTCTATGTGATTTCATTTTTAAAGTATAACTGCATCCTTATAATGAATTTTTCTAAGACATACGATCAAAGAATGATTTTGCTTTGAACTATACAAGACAAGAGAAAACTCAATAATGAAATTATTTGAGCAGATCCATTTTGTTAAATAAATTAGATGCCTGAATTTCTTAAAACTTACCTCTTTCATATACTGAAAAGAGTAAGGAAAGTTATTTTTTTCGGAAGAAATTAGTTTGAAAGAAGTTCTTTCAAGCAGGGATTCTATTCATTTTAATTCAACTTAAAAAAATTACTGTTCTAGAATGTTAAGTACATTACTGTAGAATATTTACTTTTAATAAAATCGGGGCTCTCTCTTCTGAAATTAATTCTCTTGAATTACATACCAAAGTTTAAGCATATGAACCGTAAGAAATTCTTCCCTACAAAATATAAATGAAGAATATTTCTAGCACGTTTGTCTTTGTTGAAGAGATGCTTTGAAATAATTTCAAATGAGTATGTTTATTTCGCAATAAGTCCTTTAAAAATGGAAGTTTCAAAAGTATAATATATTATGCTTCAGTATTATTTTAGAATAGTGTACATAGGATATTTTCATATATCACACTGTTGACTAATTCAATGAGTTGAGATTTCATATTTTATTACAATCACAATCCTTTTTTCATTTGGGAGTATATCCAGAACTCTGTTCAATATAATGGGATTCTTAAAACAGTTGCTTAATAGCCTAGTTTGAAATATTTGCTGCTGACAAAAGTTTATGATATTTACTCTCATTTTTTATTTACTTGACTTTATAGACATGATTTTGTATTCTTTTCTATTGGAAATAATACATAGCCAATGAGTGCAAGTTCATTTAAGAAGCTGTATACGCTTAAATTCATACAGAGTTAAAGTTATAACTGCTGTTAGTACTTAACAATGTCTACATTTTATTGCGTTATTTATTAATATTAATTACCTCATACACGATTGTGACTGAGATTTTCAATTTAAAAAAGAGGCTTGCACATTCTTTGAATGATTTCTGGGTCGTATTTTAATGTTTAAAATGTTAATATTAACTTTTTAAATGCTTAACCAAATAAGCTTGTTCTCTAGACAAATGTATATCGTACTTTTTAAAATGGAAGGTCCTTTCATAAAATTTCCATGGATACTGCTTGCCAATTCATCCTTCAGTATTTTTCAAAAATAAATTGTAGTGGATTGGCGCTTATAAAAAGCTTTTTACGGAAGAAAAAGAAAAAAAAGGCCATAAAGAAATGCCAGGAAACTTTAAAGGAATATGTTGAAGAGGAAAGGTATATAAAATACACCGAAGACAAAATCGTGTTTTTGAAAATAATGGAGGCAAACAGTAACTGTGATGTGATACCCCCTTCCCCCACAAACATGATGTATAGGAGCAACAGAATGAATTTTAAATTATATTCTTGGAAAGAAGAAGAAAAATTAGGCTTTGTATTGGTAAGAGAACAATTTAAAATAATACGAACTTAATCTGCTTGTAAATGACGTAATGATTACTCAAACTCATATTGCGTGCCAATTAAGAATTCAGAAAATAGAATATGTGCACAAGATTTATAATAAGAGAGAGGAATTTCACAAACATTTCTCATCTGCAGTGGCTTTGTTTATTTGAAATTCATAAGATAAGATTATATCCAATAGGAATAACCAACAAACAACAAAAAAAAAAAAAAAAATAAGAGAGGAACTATTTTTAAGGAAAGAAATAGTAATTATTTACAATAAAGAACTAAAGATTAAAGTTGCACCTTTTTTATGTGATTAAAGAAAACTTTTGTAAAAGTTACAAGATTCGTGGCCAGTAATGTTCTGGTTTATTCTTGACTTTATGACAAATCATTGGTGCACACGTGTTTTGTGTGACACACAGTGAGTCGTTAGGTTAACTGTGTTTTTTGGGCGTTCATGTTCTTGTTGGAAATTGAAATAGATCTTAAATTGTTCGATGCCAAGTTTCATTCGGTTTGATGAGATATTATAAATCTTTTTATGATGTTCATTATTCAGAAAACCTTTTAAGATATCTCTTTATTATTATTATATATATACTATCTGCACGTCATAAAAATGCCTTCTGTGAAGGAATAGAGATTTTTTTTAACATCAATTAGCTTCTACTATATTGAAGCGCTTTTTTTTGCGTTATAGTAGTGCGAACTTTAAACCCTGTTATCAAGATTCGGAAGTACATTGTGAATAGAAGAAATGTAATTTTAACTTTTGAAATTTAAAATTAAGAAAAGTTATTAATATTTGTATTGATATTACGTGATACCAAAAATATTGCCCTAGAACGGTATTTTAGACAACTTTTTAAAAATAACTTAGAAAAAAGAATTAAAACTGCCTTCAGAATTTTAAATGATTTTTCCTCCTGGATAAATATCCATTATAACGCTCTCTGTTTTTTTTTTCTATCCCTCAGGAAACCGTTTATTCAAGTTCTGCATACTTTTAATGGCTTTCAGCACTTGCAAACATCTCAGGAAACGAAAATTCAGACACTGGCGAAGGATTCCCTGTGTCTAAATACGACCCTCTTTCCATAAATTTCTCTTTTAGATACCAATGCTTTGGCTAAATACAAACTAAGAGAAAACTCTATACCCACCTACCACCAAATTGGCCACTTCAATAGTAACCGAATAATAACAAAAACAGTTGTCAGGGACTGAGAACAGGACAGTACAGAGGGATGAAAACTAACCCTGATGGAACGAAGGCATATCAAGACTGCGACAACTGTCATGACACCGATCTTACAAGGTCCCATATCTTTAGCTGCCCTCTACGTCCTTGCCTATACTACATGACATCGAAGTGCCTTTCGACATTGACATTAACTTCTACGAAGACAACATAGAAGATCTGGCAAGAGTTGTGATTCGTACCCATAGCCCAATCTAATTCATCATGGACATCAATTTGTCATATTAGAAAATCTAATCTGTACTTAAAGCCTTTTACAATTGATTCTCGTTAAAAATTTATACCTGTGTATTTTTTCTTACAAGGAGAGGGCAAGACTAAAGAAATTCATTTGGTGTCGAGACTTGGTGTAATAGTAGTACTCCTTTAGGGTGTTAAGCCCTCAATGTAATTCCGCCGAATGGTCAGTCAATTCGGAGAAAAAAGCCTTCGAAATTCATGCTTAGCTTTTATACAATTAAATTTCAACTTCCTACAACGATTTCGTAGCTTGGTTGATATATCGTCTGCATCTTATGCTCGAGGTCTGAATTAGATTCATCAATCAATTTTTTATTTTCATTTCATTTAATTATTTTTAAAATTAAATAAACTTATTTATGAAAGGTTTATTAAATATTAAAAGATATTTTATTTAATTGTTTTGTATTTTATAAAGCAAAAACAATTAAATAAATTTATTATTTAAATTATTTTTTATTAAAATTATTCAAAATTATTATTAATAAGAATATTTAAAATAATTATTAATTAAAATCATTAATAATTAAAAATTATTTAAAATAATAATTAATTTCATTATGATGTTTTTTAAACTATAACAAAAGTAATATTAATAATAATAAGAGAGCACTACTTTAATATTAAACAAGCAGCGTTTACAATTTACCTTGAGAATCTGCTCTTAAATTATTTAAAACTATTTAGTTGAGTCAACTGACAACAAATAACAAATGTGTTCCAAATCCCAAGATCTAGATAGTTTAAAATGTTGCCAATGGCCAAACTATAATTCAGTAGAATTCCAACACAAAAATGATAAATCGTCTGCATTTGCTGACGTGTTAAGATAATGTTAAGCGAAATTCTCTCGATAAATATATAAGCCATCGCTAAAAGGTATAATAAAAGATCATTGATTGGGAAGTAGGCTGTTGCTAAAGCACCATGATTGAGAACGCATCGCCATGTTATTAAACTTTTCCCTGATTTAAATTCGAATTGAGCTTTCACGCACGATATAAATATTCAATTAGAATCTCGATATTCTGTCGCAACATTTGGTTGAATTTATCGTCTGCGCTCTGTTTAATTCGCTTTGTTGTAATATTTCGGGTGAAATATCTTCAGAATTGCTCAAAGCATATCCAGTTAGTAGATGCAGACCTCTTTGAGAATTATATTGGAAAATGTTTCCTCTTCCAACTAAACTGACGAATATTTAGAGGACACAAAATATAGAATTAAAAATAATTTGATGCATAAACCATTTATATTATTACTTGAGAATATGTCTTTCATGCTGAATGAATGAAAGTATGATTTAGCTACAATAGACAGCTCTATGCAAAATTTATAGATTTTATTAAACAGTTATAAGAATAATTAACATAGCTTTATTGATACGTTATTTTATGTATTTAAATTTGCAAAAATAATACACTTTATAAAATTTGTTTATAATGTGTTTGTTTTTCTACTTCTAAAAAAATCTTCTTTAAATATCTATATCATGTTATTATTTCGGTATATGAAAGTTGTCTCGTACTAAAAAGTTTAAAGTATGTACTATATTTCTATGAAGATATCTTAAAAATATCTATGTATAACTACACATAATTTTATGAAAAAATGTGATTTTAATGAGCCTACTTTATAATGAAGGAAAATGATATGAAATCGAAAGAATAAAAGAAAAATTGATAAAACTACACAGGCCTTTGATGAGAAAAAATTACAAGAAAAGTAATGGTTCAACTTTATGTATTGTTTGATGCTGATTTCAAAAATAATAATGAAAAATAACTATCACGTCATGTTTTCTAGAAAAATTCCATTTTAATTGGATTTTTTATGAGTATTCACCAAAATTTTTTAAAAATATTTATTTTCTCAGTATTAATAAGCATGTAAAACTTGTTTGAAACTCTAATATATAGGGTAGAAAGGAAATTTCTGTCGCTTTTGAATACATGCATTTTTATGCATTGTCGATCCTTAACAAGGATTTAAGCAGTTCGAATAGTATACTATTGACGAAATTTAAACATATTTTTTCACATTTTAGTTAATTTTTTTTAAACTTGTAAAACTGTCAACACGAGCGAAGAAAAAGCGCACTTCAGACATTATGTGTTGTATAAGTTCCAAAAAGGGAATAACGCATAATTAGGGATTGCAATATCGGACCAAAAGTTTAATACCAGTATTTGGCATTTTTTAGATCTTAATACCTCGATACCGGTTTCAATACCGGTAGTAGAAATTTTAGAAAAAGAAAGAAAACACAGATGTTTCTTTGTTTTATATTTGCCAGTTTTTTTACTAGAGAGTGTATAAATATCACAAAAACAATTTGCAACATAAATTATAACAATATATAAGGAATCACAAAAAAAAAAAAAAAAAGGAAAGGAACATCTTATTTATTTAAATCACAAAAAAGAGTAAAATCTCTATTCAGTCTGTGGTACTATTACAAATCTTTAAAACGGGATCTTAAAAAACATAATGCATCAATTATACTGTCATTAAGGTATCCGAATATGTTTGGAATCGTGATTTTAAAAAAGTTCATAAATGGATAATTTTCATGATATTTAGTGTCACTTAGATTAGACTACATGTATAAAATTGTTTTAAGGACATTTTGACAAAAAAAAAATCACATTTAAATACACTATTTCGGCAAAAAATTAACTTAGAATAACTTTTTTTTCCAAAAATGTTCTCCTTTTATAAAAATACTTCTAAGATAATAATATTTTGTGCTTATATAAAGTAAAGACTTCTCCAGAGAGTCTGGACTATTTTTTTTTGAAAAATTCACATTATTTTCAGAGTTACAACCCATTGAAATAATTATCTGTGTTTTTTTTCTTCAAATTTCTCCCCTCTGTTGTCGTAAAACATGGATAAACCCACTTCTAAGATATATATTTCAAAAATACTCGTTGAGCCTCTGTAAAGAGGTCTGAGCTATATACAGGCATAATATTAATATAATAGAAGCATTTTTAACAAAAGGAGGATATTTTGAAAATGGATCATTCTATGTTCATTTTTTGTCAAAATATTGTACTTAAATAATTTTTTATTTTAATACTATTCTTAAAATAATTTTATGTACATTTTCTAATCTAAGTGACACTAAATATCATAAATAGTATCCATTTTTACACATTTGAAAAGTCAGGGTTCCGAACGTTGTCGGATACCTTAAGCCTGGAACGTAATTTAAATTATGGTATTTTAAAAATTACCAGCTGTCAAAACATCACAACGCTCTTTCGGAATCTACGCTAGGTGGTACTGTTAGCAAGGCGAGATATACTTTTTCCATGTATTTACCTCTAAATACCTCATCTTCAAATAAATCTATTTCTCGTAGGATGGGGTTTTGGATATAGCTGATTTCTTTATTGTATTTTGGTTTTTTGAATTTTTTTTAGTTATCGCTAATTCTAATTGTTCTTCAAGAGACAGTTCCGTTTCACTATTGACATTAGTGTCATCATCATCTTCAATATCTGTACCG